>JAOTQK010000019.1:28594157-28610843 GCA_025642025.1 Rhododendron ferrugineum
TACAAGCTTTTTTGGAAGAGGTTAGTAGTACCTGAATTCTTTCCTTTCCCAAAGGTTTTGTGCCCAACAAGGATAGCTCGGCCATTTGTCGTGTAGAGCTCCAGCCAAAATCTCACTTGCGCTTGCACTTCCCTCATCCACCTGTTTTAGTGCAGACAAGTAAACAAAGTGGCACTCAACCTATAAGATCACTATACCTAATACTTTCATGTTTTAGCATTATAGCCACAATTCAAAGAAGAGCCTGCTCAAACAGAGACTTTTTTGAAAAAAACATGGCTTTTTCCTGGATGAAATCAAAATTGGATTCTATCTATGTAGAATACAGGATGGAAATGGCATATATTCCAGGTAATTCGCTTGACATAGTTGCTCCTTGAGTAAAATGGTTTCCTGGAAAAGGGAACTTTAAGCAGAAGGTGAAGACTTACGAGCACAATAAGTGGATCATGAGTTAAGGCATGGCCATTAGCCATATTGCCATCCCTCGATTGTGTTGAAAAGTGTCTCATTTCCATCAAGCCATATTCGCGCAAGAGACATTAAATTTTTTTCCATATCAAATAAACAGAGATTATCAATTTAAATTCCTTGTCATAAGAAATTATCATTACCTACATGTATAATAATAACTGATAACAAAAATGGGTCATTAAAACAACAAAGCCCGATCCTGATCTTCACTTCATATCTCCCTTACATTTCCCCTGTCTCTATGAATACTACACTGTACTCTCCCCCAAGGCCATCAAATTGGTGACCCTTTAGCCCATCACGCAACATCCTCTGCATTCGCTATTTTCAAAGATAAAAACCGGAAATATTCAAAGATATCCTCCTTTTGCGCTATGGGTATAGTATTATAACTACCTGTGAATGGATACACTCGTTAACATGTCCATGTAGCAGAACCATGGTTTTGCACATAGTCCAGCTTACTTGCAATAATTAGAGAAATAGTGATATGGAGAAAAATTATTGATCGAGGCATGCATGTAGCGCTCTTCTTAGAGAAGATATGTCCCCTATAGCATCGGGTTGATTGAAATTCCACTCATATCACTATCGAGCTCATATTTATTTTCATACAAAATAAAATTAATGGGATTTACAAATATGTTCAACCAATTTTCCTTATTCTACAGTTAATTCAGCAAATAAACCATTTTAAAGAGGTTTTAAAAGCTTTTTCCTAACACACACACACATCTATATTGCAGGATACCCCATCCTATCTCAGGATTTTTACACAAAAGGGACACGGGTCATATACTTATAGTTTATGAAAGAGACGATTCAAATTGTAGGATCATAGATTTTTAAATGCTCATATCACTATCGAGCTCTGTTGTGAGAGAACCGATGATAGCCAAAGATCCAAGTACCGGAAAAGAAGATAGACCTGAATTAATTAGGTAATGTGAAATGACGAAGTCGATAGCCTCATTTGAATTGTACACAATCCGGACGAAAATGGAGATTTTGCATACCCGAAAATGTATGACCACAATTAGTTTGTGAACGAAGATTCGTGAAATAGAGTATGTATACACACCCAAAGAGAGAGAGAGAGAGAAATCGTGGGGGAAATGGGGACGATGGTGCTTTGTTACCTGCATCACTGCATGTACTGGCATTCATTCTAAACTCGCATGTGACAGACGCGAGCTTTGTCTCGACTGGGTTTGTATCTCATAAACGACGTCGTCCGTAGTTGTTAAGACTTCGCAGGTTGAACCTGGGAAGTCACTTGAAAGCATGAATTTGGAAATTGTGAGCCCATCCCAGTTTATTGCCATGATCGAAACCCTTAAATGTTTCAGAGATTGTCAAGAACATGAACTATGATCAATATCCTTTGAATCGAGTGCTCATTGATACATAATCGCAGACGATAAGTATGAATTTGTTTTTGTAAAAATAGACTTGGTCACACTCTATCAAATCCGTTTCTGTGGAACGAGGTCGGGTGAGTGCATTTTTGGATTGCAACGTGAGTTCGTAAAATTGTGATCTCATTTCGAGGAAGATCCACGATCGAAATCGTTCAAGTTTTAGAGCTTGTGAAGAAGATAAACACTTTTAAAGATCATTTGTATCAAATTCTTAACGATGCATAATCGGAGATGATCAATGTGATTTTGTTTTTATGAAAATAGAATTGGCCACACAGTATCAAACCCATTATAGCAAAGGTTAAATTCACTCCGAACGAAGAGACGTCCCCGACGGGGAGAGAGAGAGAGAGAGAGAGAGAGAATGTGGTTGTTCAGCAGAGAAACAACTACTCGGCTGCTCACTATTCCATTGTAACAGGTCCGTTGATTTCAATTTTGTATAGCTTTCATTGTTCTTGGCAAAAACAAAAGTTGCTCACTACTCCATTCCTAGTTTGATTTCTTCTTTTTTTTTTTGGAAAGCAAAGGATTCGTTTTGATTTCTATTTTGTTTATATGAGATTTCATGGTCTCATTTGAATTTTACCTTAATCTGTTGTTGATGATCTCTTGTACACCTATTAATCTGCGACAACAAGAAATTTAATTCTTGCTCCATTCCATGTTCAAATGGAGGCAATTGTCAAGGACTTTGCGTGTATTACTGTACGAGCTGTGGCTGAGCATTGGTTATCCTTCTACATACATAATTAATATGAACAGAAAAATTCATAAGAAAATAGGGAGAGTAAAACCTTTGCTCTTTGAAGCTCGTGAGAGGCTCAAACCAAGCTCGATTAAGCTACTACTCAGCTCATCTAGCTTATGAGATATGTAAAATACAAACTACTCGAGATATATGAAAAATTCAAACTACTCGTGATCGAGCCGAACAGCTCATGTTCGGCTCAATTAAAGCTCCTTTGAGATCGGCTCGTCTCGTAAACATGCTATGCTTGAACATATTTTTGAAGCTTGTTAAGCTTTCAAACAAAACTTGATCAACCTCTTGATTGGCTCGTTCGACTCATTAATCACCTCTAATCTTGAGTTTGTCCAAAAACTTTCTGAAGGTAAGATGTATTAATATGTCATGGGGATTGGTTTCACTGTTGGGTGTGTCTGAATGTGTCATGGGAGTTATCTGTATGTGAAGTTCATTTCATTATGTTTGTGTCATGCGGGTGAATCTTACATGGGAGGGATGTCATGGGATCATATGTCATAAGATGTAGCTTCAATGTTGGTATCCTGCTCCAAAGGGGGGTCATTGAATTTGGCATAGGGGGGTGGGTTCAAAGCTGGGATTCTGATTAGAATGGGGTGTTTTGAGTAAGGGGTCTGAGTTTTATTGGGGTTAAATTGAGGCGGTTTAAGTTCTGCAGGGTGTGCCAGCATGGGTATTGTCTTTTGGTAATTGAGTTATGTGTCAAGTCTTTGGTAAGTGAAATGAGGGTGTATGAGTCGGGGAGTATTTGGGGGTACACAATATTTGCTCAAGGATTGCTTGATGAAATGGAGGGTCACTATCATGGAGTTTTGCTGTCAATAAGTGTTACTAACTTACTGTCAAGGGACTCTGCATATCACGTCATGGGGCATTTTGGATTGTGGTTTGTATCTGCAGGTGGGTGTGTAGATCTGCATAGCATGGGTGGTGTACATCTCAAGGGTCATTTTGTCTATTTATATTGCATCTGCAAAGACATTGGGAGCATGTCAACCGCTGCAATTGTGGTCATCTTTTGGGTCTTCTATTGTCATGTTGGTGATTCCAAATTTCGATTTTGTATAGCTTTCATTGGTCTTGGCAATAATATTTGCACATGGAAACAAAAACAAGAACGAAACTGCTCTCTACTCCATACCTAGTTTGAAAACATTTGTTTTTATTTGAGATTTCAAGGTCCCTTGAATTTTACCTTACTCTGTTGATGATCTTTCCACGCCTATTAATCCGCAACAACTAGGAATTTCTTGCTCCATTGCATGTTTAAATTGAGGCAATTGTCAAGTACTTTGTGTATTACTGTACGAGTTGTTCGGAGCACTGGTTTTTACTTGAGATTTTCTTTAAATTGAAATGATTGCTTTCAGTTTGGACTTCATCCCTTGAAGATACATTTTTGTGTGAACTTCCCTTTCCTATTTGCGGATGACTGATTTTTGTTTATGGAGTATAATCTCGATCGTGACTGGTATTTAAAATGGGTCCTTGATTTATATTGTCAACAAGCATGCCAACACATGAACTTTTCAGATTTTGAATTGTTTCTGAGTTCAAATATGGTGCATGTTGATGTTGATTTACTTCAAAGGATCATTGGAGTTTGTTGTGTGGCGAAACTGGCATTTACTTGGGGTCTGATTTAGATCTTACTAAAAGTAAGGGGAGTTTATTTTCAAGTGTCTTGGATCGAGTTCAATCCAGGTTGAGTAACTGGAAGGCACCCCTTTTATCCTTTCCTTGTCGCCTGATTTTGGTTAAACATGTGTTGTTGACTATTTCAAGCTCTCAGTTTGGTTAACAGATACTCAGCATCTAAAATTGACATGAACTTTACTGTTAAACGCTACTGTTTCTTGTAGAATTTGAAGTCCTTAAGTTGCTTGGATAGTACAAAGCCAACCCAGCCTTGAACTCTACTTTCCTCCCCAAATTCCTTCACCTTGTTGATAAACCCCGGATGAAGAAACCACTCATTGAAGGATTTGAAAGGCTTAGGACACCAATCCGTCCCATCCCCCTCCAACAAAATAGGGCAGTGATCAGATAAACATCTGGGAAGACCCCATCGTTTTGATTAAACCACTCAAGCCATTCTGGATGTATCAAAAATTCAACTGACCTGCAGCATTTTTTTTTTCCGCAACTGCTTGCCCCAATCATTCATCCTTATTCCACTCTAACCTGTAGAGCCTAGGAAAGGTATTGATCAAATTGACTCCATTCACCCAGGAGTTTCTCCAGAAGCTGATTTTTAAACCATCTCCAACTCTGAAATTTGCATTATTGGAAAAGGTACTGCATAGAGCATGATTCTTGAAAATGTCCGAACACCGCTTTGATTGATGTCTGGTAACCCCTGTATATGGTAACCAACTCTCTTGAGAAATTTTATATTTGTCACAAACTGTTCTTCTCATTGTGAGTCTTTTTCATTAGCAAATCCCCACCACCATTTCACCTGCCCCACCTTTCTAATCCCCAACCCACCCTTCTCCTTCCTTTCGGTCATAGAATCCCAACTAATTAAGTAGTGAGAATTGAGTCGAATATGGGAGCTTGAGGGGATAAGCCCTTATCATGGAAGTCACACTCTTTTGTTGGATTCTCGATGAATTAGAAATCTTTCAGGGGAAAAATATAAAGTTCATACATGTGTTGTTATCCTCAGAAAAGAAAGATGGACGCAGGGGTAAAAATGGAGAAAACAGACATTTGATCAGGTCTTCATTTCTTCTATCAATTTTCCATCTGTGTATCACCATTAACTCTAGGAAAAAGCTATATATGTGTATATATTCAATGGTGATAATGTTGCATGTTTGTTTGATGAATAATGTTGATTATCTAACCCCAGCAGTTGACACAGTTGTAGGCCTATGGAAGCCAGGGACCCCGGAACCCACCCGTTATTACTTCCTATTGTTGGACCAGTCCATATGACACTTTGCTCCGACTTTAATTTTCCTCTGCTTTCGCACGGATTGACAACCCTATTAGTCGCTCTATTGGGCCGGATACCGAGTTTATTGTATCTAGCACTCCTTTATCTATTGTGTTTTCTGCGGCCAATGTAGCATCTCTAAATCTGTACTTAAGACATTGCAAGATTTTGTTTGTTTTGTATATAGAGGCAAAGTACGAGTCAACTGAAAAGATTTGATCTTCTTTTGTTCCATGCATTTGCAAAGGAACATAGGTGTGTTAATGGACACAGGTACGGTTACGGTTTTCAGGTAGGTATGTGTATATAGTGTGGATTCATCAATTCCGATATCAAGGACACATGGATACAATATATTAATCAAGTAATTGTGTAATTTTCTAGTGTAAGGTATTTTTATGAGTTGCTATTAACCATTTCATGCATTAGTAAGAGTTTCATACCATTAGTTTGCAAGATACCTGAATACTAAAGATGCTTTCTTTGTGAATGTCCACTAAAAATGTCGGACACGTATTTCAAACCCTTATTCAAGTGTCAGGTGTCTGACACAGCCACTTCAAACATTTGGGAAAGTGCATGTGACACTTATAGAATCTATATGTAGTTTTCTCTTTTATGTCCTCAAATTTTCATCAGCTGGACAAATGCCAAGGGATGTAGATTCAATGCAGACTGTATGTTTATCTTTATGGCTAAAAGGGTTAGGATTTTTGTAAATAGTTTGTATTGAATCTTTCTCTGTGACAGGGAGTTTTTGAATTGAGATTCAAAGACAGTGCCAACTGCCAACCAAATTGTTGTCGGGAGTTGGGATGGAATCTCTCTTTCATTTGATTTGAGATGGTTAAATTTTCAGATTTGGTCATTAGTGTCATCACCATATAAACCTTTCTGTGATTAAGAGGACTAAAGAGTACCTTACTTATGTTTGTGCTTTGTATTATTATTGATATCTGACCATCTCAAACACTGTAGTATGAGACTTACAGAAACATCTGCTAATCATTCTGGTGAAAAAAGGGAGCTGGTGTCGAATAACGGTTCGAGATTGTCTCAGACCCTTCAGATCAGTACTACTAAAGCCCTCTAGGTTTGATTGATCAAAACAAAGGTTGTTTCGCGAATGAAAAGAGTGTTGTCCACAAGAAGATCATGGAACAGTGGAAAATCCTCCAAAAAAGTCTTCCTGAATCCGTCTACGTCCGAGCATACAAAGACTGGATTGACCTACTTTGAGCTGTGATCGTTGGAGCCCACAGGACCCACTACCATGACTGCCTCTTCTTCCTCGACATTGCCTTCCCTTCCAATTACCTGAATGTCCCTCCAAAAGTCTATTACCACTCCCCTGGCCTGTGACTGAATCCCAACCTATATGCAAGTGGGTACATGTGCTTGAGCCTAATCTACAATTGGCGTGGCTACAAAGAGAGGTGGACCCATTCTTCAGTTACTGTTTCCATTCAAGGGCTTGTGCTCATTGAGAGACCCTACTTCAATGAGTGGACCCGTGTTGTACTCTGATGATTGGTTTGAGGTCTCTAAGGCATATAATGAAGATGCCATCGCTTGGTTGTGTACGACTATGCTTTTTGTATTGCATGAAACGCCCAACAATTTTGAGGACATTGTTTCTGAACACTTTCATAGTCGCGCATGTGAGACATTGAACGCGGTCGGTGATTAGGGGGTGGTCATGCTATTGTTGGTTGGTATCAAGCGATACGATAGGGTCTAATTCATCATCTTTGGGTGAGCATGCCGGCTAGTTTTAAGAGTACTACTATGCACTACCTTTTTCAGGGAACTACTTGAGGACCTCAGTTTTCTTGTCCCGGGCCTCGCACGGGTTACGGCGGCAAATAAGGAAGTAGAGAAGCATATGCCAACCAATACGCTGCCTCAACCGGTGGTGCAAAAGAACACCAAAGAGTGTGATTTGACTGAGATCCAGATTACCTTAAATTGTCTTACTGACAGGTTTATATATTGATGGAACAAGAGAGGGTGTGAAGGATGTATAGGAAGCCAGAAATACACTTGGAGTTCTAACTTTTTAGCTTTAGGCCAGTTGAAATAAGCAGCGAGTCTGTATCTCTCAACAGTCAACTCTGTTTGGACCATGTTCACCACCTATATCTTTATGCTTCTATTGCTTACAATTCGGTTCTAGTATTTAGATTTCTCATATAGTCTTGTCTCTTACAATCAGTAAATGCACATGCTTTTTTTTAATATTCGGGTGTCCTAATCAGCTTACGTACACCTTTGACAAGTAATATGAAATCGCGAAGATAATGACTGGACAAACATGCAATGTTCCCTAGTATTTGTGATTTTTTATGGGAGTCGAACCAACAAACTTACGATAAGTGCACGTGAATTGATGAACACTTTCGATGAACTCTCTTTCGTTAATATTTGTTGGTTCTTATTTTGGTGATCTTTTCAATGCATAGGAAGATATCTATTATTTATAGCACCCACTCATTTACCGAGAATTCGGGAAACTCCACATGCTACTATTGTGACAAACAAAGATACAATTATTGGACTCATGTGAGCCATGGTTGATTGATTAGGTTGAATTACGTATCTATGAAGGTAATATTTGTAATCAAACTAAGGTTGGGTACAATAGAGGCAATAACTCTAGTACCACAGAGGTACGCATGCATCCAGGTGAATGCAAAGGGTTCTGTGCCATACAAGTTTGTGTAAATTTGTGGTAGTAGCATTTATTATTTAACGAAAACGAAATAAAGATTTTCCATACGGTCCCACGCCATACAAGTTTGTGTAAGTTTGTGGTTGTAGCATTTATTATTATTTAACAAAAATGACATTAAAAATTTCCATATCAGAAATGTGAGCCAAACAGAAGAAATTTAGAGTGTGGGAATTGTAATTCCATTTTCCACTATTGATTCCCAGACACAAGCAAACAAGAAATCCGATGACTTTACACAAGAAAAAGAGAGCTGGAATTCTGAATTCAAAGCAGACAGTGGAATATCAATCAATGCTGTACCACATTTTGCTCCAATCACTCAACTATGCACACTAATGATTACTTCTTTTGTTAGAGTCTATACATCCCCTGTTCCAACAGAAAAAGAAAGTCTTTTACTTTACTCTTCCCCCCTTTGATTTTTACCAAAGCAAAAAGAAACTACCCAAGTGGCCCCCCTCCTTCCATGAAGCTTCCACCTCTCTTGGAAGAACCAGGCTCCGGTCCAATTTACCAGTGGTCAGTTTTTGACCCGTTTAACTCGACCAGTCATTAATAGCTATGTCTAACAATTCACTTTTCTAGAAGACAATTCGTTTTGTCTTCCACAAAAGTCCGTTCAGTATGTCTTTCACAAAAGTGAACTGTTAACATAGCCACGAATATCCGATCGAGCTAATTTTTTGCCCGACCGTTCTTCTTCTCTCTATCTCTTTTCCATTCGCTTAAATATCATTGCACGGATGTTCTTCTCACAAAAGACCAAAATAAGAACATATTTAATCACCGTTATTGACTCGGTTCAAAACTGGACCAAACTGGAGGATAGCAAACTGGACCAAAGCCTTGATCCCTCCTCAAGAGGAAGAAGAATTCACCTTGATCCCCTTTTCAGTACCAACTTTCTTGAATCCCAAAAACCCCTTCACTATCCCAATCAACTTCCAAAACCCAGATGATTTCTCCTTCTTCTGCTTCTTCTTCACATCAGAATAATTTCCCTTAGACGAGGTCGTTTTCTTCTCAACCATCAACTGTTCGAAACTCCCCAGAGAAGCTCCAGTCCCTTTAAAAACCACCACCATATGTGGATACCACGACTTCATCAACGCCTTGAAATTTTTGGAAACTTTAAACACCTGATCCGAACTGGTTTCCCCATAGCACCCTACCACAGCTTTAGAGTTCATGTAGGCATCACAGGCAGATAAAATGTGGGTTGATCGGTCTCGAAAATGGGTCGAAATAAATGTTTCGAAGTTCTTGGGGGGTTTTTTGAGCAAGTAGACCATGGTCATGCAGGAGTAGATGAAGGTGTTTTCGGTGTAGGCCATGGATTTCTTGGTTTTTCGACCCGTGAAGAGACCAGCACCCGGTTCGTTGAAGTATGGGTTTTTGTTGAGGACTAGGCCTTGGATTGAGACTAGGATTTGAAGCATTGTGGACTCACCTGCAGTCATGGCAAAATCCAAGAATTAATTAGTGTAGTCAGTTACAAACGTAAATTTATGTTCCTTAAAAAAAAGGAAGTTAGTAGGAGTATTAAACACAAGCACAACTACAAAGATTATGGTAGTGAAAATTTTGGACAGAATCAGTTAACACGACTCGAAAATAAAAAATGGAGAGGGAGAAGGATGGATTAGGGTAGTGATTTTGCCACACCATTTTTTGATAATACCACACCCTGCAAGTGTATTTTTGCACCAAAAAATACACTTACAGGGTGTGGCATTATCAAAAAATGGTGTGACAAAATCAGGATTATTACCGAAAATTAGAAACTCACTGTATTCCATATTACAGTACTATTTGTCTTTTTTAAAAGTCGTATTCTACTTTTGAATAATAATTTTTTTAAAAAAAGGTACTTCCATAACTTTTTTAACTATTGAAAACTGAAATTGCCAGCGAAAAATAACAAACAAAAACAATCTGAGACGGAATGCGTAAACGTTTGGGTTGATGTTGAATTTAGTCTTCAAAATAACAAAGTGGGGTAAGACTAACAAAACATTTTAAGATAAAGTAAACAAACAACTAACATTCCTAGTGGTGATTTTAAAGTATGTTGCTCGAGAGATATGGATGTGTGGTGCGACAGATAAATCACAAGTCACACTACGCGTCCTTATCTCTCGGATCACATACTTACCTCAAGCCTTTTAATTTATTGTTTTCACAACTCATGGTGACTAGTTCACTTTACCCACACCTTGATTACTTTTGAGAGCCAATTCCACCGTCTACTATTGAAAAGCTCGATTAAGCTCAAACAAAGTTCTGTAAAAATTAACCCAGAAGAATTAAGTCTCGATTCTAGACCTTAAGAGAAAACAAACACTCGGGATAAAGTCATGTGTCCACATTTATACATACACACATATACAGATACATTTACTCGTTCAGTGACATGTGATAAGATATTCCTTTTATAGAAGGTGGTTAAAGAGTGGAAGCCACTGCTAACCTGGGTTCCACTTCTCATTGCGACTACCAAACCACGTGTTGAGCAAACTGAGGCACACCTTCCCGTTCGCGTACAGGTTCGGGTTGATCCTGATCCCAAACGACCTGTAATGGACCAGCGGCGGCCGGGCCGGGTAATCCGGCGGGAACGCCACGTCGAACACGAACACCCCGTCGTGGTACGGGGTTCCGGCGGGCCCCACGATCGCCGCCCGCAGGAGATCGATGCGGCGCTCGTAGACCCGCACGTAGATGTCCTCCGGGAGGTTTCTCTCCAGTACCCTCCACTCCTTGATGATCTTCTTGTGGACCCCGCTTGACGGGTTTGCGAACCAATCCGGGCCGTCGGTTTTCGCGTCATTAGCGTTGTTGTTATTATTAGTAGTACTAATACCCTTCTTGCTCTTGGCGGGTTTGTTCCAGTAGTTGAGGTAGCTGTGGTCGGAGTGGTCGCTGACCACGTCGAATTGCCGGAATCGCTCCGGTTGTTCAATGATGAGAGACATTGAGTTACAATTTTGTAGAGAGAGAGAGAGAGAGGGGGAGGAGAGAAAGTAAAGGAGTTTAGGGTTTTGGCGTGTGAATTTTCCCTCTGAGGGGAAAGAGAGCAGTGAAATTGTTGTGAAATAGGAAGTTTGTTAAGAAAAGCGAGTAAAAGGGTCCCACTTTTTGAGCTTACTTGACCGTGATGGATACACCATCTTTTTCATCATCTACCGTTCGATCGAAGATGAAATTAATCGAGATGCGCGTAAAATCGTAAACTGGTCCAGACACTTTGACCGTCGAAAAAAAAGAGAGCAATTTAATCAGGAATCTTTGCCACGTGGTGTGGTTAGAGATTTTTTGATAGCACGGGGTTATGTCTCCAAATTAATTAAGCCTCCTAATGGTCCGAATCAGATTCAATTGCATTTTTTTTTTAATCCGATTCGAATTCAAGCTTGTGGTAGAAACTATAAGAAGCACGTTTTTTTTATAACCGGATGTCTAGGTTAGCTTGCACGCACACCTTGATTAATTCGGAGCCTTGAAAGTACCGATCGGACATATACCCAATGACCCAAGGTTTGGATGGAACCTGCCTATAAGAAGGACGTATTGTTTATAAGTTTTCTTAAGATGTTCCAAGAACTTATGGCAAGTCTAATTTTGAATTCGAGTAGAAGTCCTACAATGTATCCAAGGGGTTTCCCTTAAATTTCAGGAGAATTTCCTTTGTATTTCTGAATGGAAACACTAGTTTACCAATTTCCTATGCAAGTATGTATGTACATATTTCAAGTGTACAAAAAGAGACCAATATAACAGGAAAATAGAAAGGTACCCATTTTTTTTTATCAAGCAAAAATATTAGTATTTATTAACTACCGTTCAAGATACTAACTCAAAACAGCCCCAAAGGTTGGTAAGAAACTAACTCAAACCAAAACAGCCCAAAACCTAAATCAACTAAATCACCATGAATTATAAAATCTATGGGTAACTCAATTTCCAGTGTATTCATATCCCTAGTTGCCATTGGTTGGATTAGTTAACTAGAGTTAAATCATACACTAATTAATTCCAGGTCCGACTATGGGTAAAAAAATCGTTCTAATCCCATGTGTGGGGCTCTTTGGGTCTCACATAGATGATTCGAAAAGTTATTTTGATCAATTTTTTCATTTTCCGTATAAAAAAATCAGTTCATATGGATTTCGGTAAGTCCCTAATCATGTAATCCATTTTTTCCTTCAAAATTCTTGACTAAGAATTCTGAACAAATAAATTGAGTACAAGAGGTACATCGGCTGCTTCTGATTGCAAACATAGTCAACGGCTGCTGCCAATTACCGTAACTCTGTCTTGGTTGAACCCCAAGTAGTTAGCGAAGCACGAACCAAATATAAACTCTGTCTTGGTTTAACCCCAAGTAGTTAGCCAAGCACGAACCAAATTGAATCAGGCTTGACACACCCAAACAATTATATCAAGCCAAGAAGTATATAGGCACATAACTAGATGACCCACACAAACCAATGATCCGGAATCAGATTGCAGAGAAGTGCACCGAATACGATGCCATGAACCAGGATTTGGGTCACAATGGAGTATCTTGGCATAATACGTAGGTTTTTTGCTGCTATGCACCTAGGTTTTTTGGCTCACAACTTAGCACACTATCTGCTCTTGCTAGTACTGGGAAGCTTGAAGAGTTCAGGAAGGTGGGAATTAGTCAGTTTTTTCTTGCTGAAATCAATAACCTTCTTCTTGGGCTCAGAATTGGCAATCAGAGCCAGGGCCATCCTCCTCTTTACAGTGTCCGTAGCCGGCTTCATTCTGTTCTTCACAAGATCCTCCTCGATATCTAGCATATCGTGGGGCAATTCAATTTCCCGAAACAGCTGTTTCAGATCATCGTCCACATTGATGGTCACTCGCAGGTCGTTTGGGTACGCTATTGTTTCCTTCTTTTTGTCTGATAGTAGCCAGATTTCGCCGGCAGCCTTCATAGCCTGCAAGACATTAGACGTGTATCAAAATGAACCCTTAGTGGTTTCTAATAGGAAACTATCACAAAATCTCTCATTCAATTGAACCATATTGTTTAGGAAGTAGAAACTATTAATGAACTTTCTGCTTGTATACCATAGCTCTCTTGGATGCGTATGGTATTCCGGAGAAAAAATGATCTTATCGGTAAACAAACTGCAAAATCATGTTCAGAAACCAATGGATAGACGCCTTGTCTACTTTGTTTTCTAACATGTTTTTAAAGCACGGGTAGGCATGGTTTTCAATTCGTATATACTGAGTAAGAAGAAACAGAAAGTAGTCCATTAAGGAAAATATAGGGATGATCAAAAAAAAAAAAAAAAAAAGGAAAATATAGGGCCCTTAAACACTACACCGTTATGCCGGGTCAAAAGACTTACAGAGTCCGAAAGCATATTTTAAAATGAGGAACGCGTAAGGAAAACTTCTCCTTAAGATCGAAGGATAAATCGAAGGTCTTGCATAAGTGACGATCAATCATCAAATACCCTGACAAAAAGACCGGCCTTATAATGCTCTCTTATAGAAATTGGACAATGCTTCTTTCTTCCTCTCGTAAATTCTTTTCGAGTTTTATCTCACTCTTTCTTGTGGAAAAAGTTGTAAAACATATGTAGTTGTTCTTAGCATGAAACTGGGAAATCTCATTGCTTTTTTTTTAAACGGTGAAGAAAATTTTATTGATATAAAAAGATGATGAAGTACATAAGGAGGGCTAGAGTGTAAACCATCACAACGCAAAATAAGGTTGGGTATATTTTTGCATCACAACAAAAATATCGATTGAAGTTAATTACCTGTATATCCTCCATTACAGTTGGGTATGCATCCTTGACTTCATCCACATCAATGCCATTTGGAAATGTCCTTATGAATTTGAGTACTTGATCCTTGTCCTCCAAACCATGCTGGGACTGTAAGAAGCTCAAAAAATTTAGAAATTCAACCTACTAGGAAATGGCAGAGAATGATAAAAGGGCTCAATGGACTAAAACCCAAATAGTGTGTTTTACCTTGTAACGAAAGCATCTCCCGTCGTAAACCACTCTTGGATTGTTTCTCAAGTTCTCAAAAACATTCTTGTTTTCTATCATGTCTACATTGCATGCTTCGAGAATTTGGTTTGTCGTTAGAGCTTGCCTCGTCTGCAAAGAAACGAGAAGAATAAATCAGCAGATCTCAAGGGAAATGCATTTCCTAAGGAAAAAACATGATACTATAGTGAAAATGTGAGTAGCATTTCCTAAGAAAAAGCAGAAAATGAACCTAATGTAAACCCCCTCATGACCTTCTGCCTTTCCAAGTGGACATATGCTTAGAGTGGTGGAGCCAGGATTTCACGCCAGTGGTAACAATTAAGCAGAACTTCAGCAAAAGAACAATTCGAAAGAGGACGTATTTTGCTAAACAGGTCAAATTTAGCTTCCTCAGTACACTTTTTATCATTTTGAAACACTTTTCACATACTTCTCTCTCTTTTTTTGAACATACAATAAGGCTAAACATCATCCACAGGGCTATGATTAACATTTCCCAATGAACGAGCCCTCGTTAATGATTTTGCTACTATTACAATTTACTACTGCTCTAGCGTAACCAACATCCTATGCTTTAAAGTTTAAAGAATGAAGGCAAATGTTTGAAAGTTGAAAGGGAGTTAGGAGATTTGGTGAAAGTTGTGAGATAAGTGTGTAAGAACTAAAGTGAAATTTTTGTCCAAAGGCCAGAAAAGATATAACCCGTTTTTGAAAATTATTCATTCTGTTTAGCAGAGGCATCAACCAAACAAGTTTTCTGTGTAATCTAGAAAATGAAGACAAGAAAACAAATTCTGAAAACTGCAACCAAAGTAGTACCAAACAGGGTTAATTACCTCTCGCAGTAGGTCTACTACACGTTTGATCAGAACTCCTACAGGGGATTTCTCTTTGACATTAAATCGCTGAAGTCTCCCACTGTTTTCCGAGAATTTAACCGTGGGAGCAGAAGTTTTTGCATTAGTTGGAGGGGTAGAGTTTGATCTCTTTTCTGTGCTAAAAGAGGAGACTGCTGCCTTGGCTGCAGTGCTGGTGAAGCTTGACTTGTTTTTGCGCTGCTCGAATTTGTATGGACTTCTATGTGATGAAGCCATCTGAATATACTGAGACCCTTGTTGCCAGTAGAAAAATGGAAATCGACCAACGCAACGCTTGGAAATGGAAGTTCACTATGAACTACTAAATTTCATTGTTCAAACAGGGAGGGGAAAAAACAGCAGAACAATGAAAATGAAAGTTCATAAGAAAGTTGAGATCCATACCCAGACGGAGAAATGGTTGAAGAGACAGGGGAGAAGACTGCAGATAGGAGCAGCGGTTTCTGGCTTCAAATACTGTTGATGGAATTTCTATTTTATGTAACAACTCTTAATGGTATGTAACATATTGAAGAACTGAATATAAATGTAACTGCATTTAGTGCTACTAACGTGAATATAATTAACAGTCCAGCAAAGTCATTAATCCCCCAAAATATGACCAATATGTGGATTGTGGAGAGATGAATATCATGTTTCTATGCGCGATTGGCCTAGTGGTCAAGGCCTGAGACTTAGGGATTTGCTCTCTCTTTAGGTCTTCGGTTCGAAACCTCTCAGTCATATCAACTTATTTTGGGCCACTCCATACCGAGCATTTGCTCTGGCTTTAGTGGGGTCACCGCTGGTGGACAATGGATTTTCGATCCCCAAAGGTTAGTTGAGGTGCGCCCGGACACCTGGTTATCAAAATAAGGGGTTTGCTTAAACTATATGCTAGTAGCATTTAACGTGATGAAGTTTTTCCACAACCAAATCCGAAGGGATGAGAAAGTAATAAGTGTGTCCTCCATCAAGTCGGATCTTCAAATCTCACTTAGGTTAAACATTCTAAACCTCTGGGTCACCGGAGGATATGCCTGTTTGTTGTTTGTTATCTTCAGATCTTCGGAATTAGTCAAGGTGCCGCAAGCTGGTCCAGATATTCAATTATAAAAATATATTTTCGAAGGATCTAACACTAACGGATTGGGATCCTCCCTGTCCTGGACGGTTCACTTTTTCTACTACAATGGATTTTTAACGGTAAAAATATCATCATTGGGTCCACATTTGTAAGACAACCCAACAACTGTCCCAAACAGTTACTGCAGATGATCCTGATCCGACACGAATACGGATCTTTGGGCCGGTGGGACGTTAGAATCACTAGCGAACCTGGTGTTCCACTTTCTCTAAAAAGTATTTTTTGAAAAAAGAAGGTAATTTCAAACTCAAAAATCATATATTTACGCAAATAATTTTTCTACCAATATGGATTTT
>JAOTQK010000019.1:28642229-28662180 GCA_025642025.1 Rhododendron ferrugineum
AATGAACGACATCGATCATAAAAATAAACTCAGAACGAGCCCAAATTGTCCTACAATAAGCCGGTTTAGCAACTTGGGAAATTTATAGGCATTAAGAAGCTCGATAATTTTCTTACCTTAGCTCGAGCTCAAGCCCTACAAACTCATGTGGTACCATACCAAAAATGAGTGCTACTCAAGCTCAAATCATAATGCTTCAATTAGAATTGGTTTGAGATCGATTTAATTGTTTAGCCAATCCACTTTAACACATTTCTGACATTTGTGAAGCCTTCAAGCAAAACTTTAAACACACACTACTAAAACAGGTGTTGGCCTGATAGTCAATATCGGAAACTTGGGGGTTAGCTCCCTCGTCCCTCCTTAAGTCTCAAATTCGTTTTCTTTGGCCCAACCCCACGTTTAAGCGTGAAACAGCCGTAGAAAGGACAGTAAAAACTAATCTGAGTCTAAGGCGTACACAAGTAATTAGCTTGAGACATCTTGCATTACCAAAAGAAAACACTGGTTTAACTACAGGATTTGTTGGAAGGGAAGTAGATTGAGATTCCCTCCCGTTCAGAAAAAAGAGATTCCTTTTTTTCACCGAAACAAACACCCCCTTAAAAAAGTATATAGACCCCCAAGATTGCGTCACCTCATACGACCAACCAGGCAAAGCTTGCAGCCCAAGATGATTAAATTAAAAAAAAGAAAAAGGAAAAAAGCTTGCAGTCCAAGACTCCAAGTCAACGAAATCAAGCTAGCTGTTGTGGGGGCCAATTATGGGTGCTCCCGGAGTATCACGTGACATTATCCGTTACACTTTCCGCAAATAAAAGATCGACACTTCCGAATGTGAGTCACTCTTTGTCTCTTAATCACCTAACAAAAGTTAACGATAACGTTTCAACTGCATAATTTATAGTTACGTAAATGACTGGAAGTATCACGTCAGCTACGTCACCTCTTGCTCTAAGACGTGTTGCCCAAAATCCCCGGAGAGGTCCAAACCCTATGTCTATATATACATAGTACCTTACTCTAAATTCCATGTAATTGTTGGCTCTCATTTGCATTACTATTTCATTTTCCTGCCATACAAAAACACAAAATGTGCCCAACTGGAACCACCACCATCCGCCACTCCGCCGCAGCCAAAGGCCCTGATTTCCGGCCAGCATTCGAAGTCATCGACGCCGACCGCGACGGCAAAATAAGCAAGGACGATCTACGGGCATTCTACGCCGGGTTTTCCGGTACCGGGTCTTGGGACAACGACGACGACGTAATCGGGTCGATGATGTCGGCGGCGGATTCGAACGCGGACGGGTACGTGGAGTACGAAGAATTCGAGCAGGTTTTGGAGCAGAGGAGTAAAAATGGGTCTGGGTCGGATGTGATGGAGGAGGTTTTCAGGGTTATGGATAGAGATGGGGATGGTCGGGTCGGACATGAGGATCTCAGGAGCTATTTCAAATGGGCCGGGTTTGGTGATGCTAGCGATGAGGATATCAAGGCCATGATTAAATTGGGAGGTGGTGATGAAAACCAGGGGGTGACTTTTGAGGGTCTTCTCAAGATTTTGGCTGTCTGATTAGTAAAATGATTATGATGATGATGATGATAAATTTTACTAGCATTTGGGTAAATTAAGATTCAGCTTTAATTTACCCAATTTAGTTTGTGCTTGTTTCTTTCTTTCTTTCTTTTTGTAGTGAATTCATGAGAAGATTACTGAATAAAACTGCGATGCGGTCAGAATTGTCTAATGGTTTTAAGTTCTTTTAGGAATTAATGGGGGAAAAAGAGGGAAGGGAATGTTTCTCTTCTTAAGCCTCATCTTTGTTTGGAATAAAACTCGTCACAGCTATATTTTTTTCACCGGTCAAGAGTGTCTGGACTAACATATCGATAACTTGTGCAATAACAACTCCACAATCGACTGTACTTTGTTACATGGAGCAGGATATTAGGACCAAGAGAATATGTGTCAAATCTTTAGATTCTTCACTACTATATTTTTCCAAAGCAAATTCGATTAAGAAAATTGAGATGTTTGTGATTTCTTATGGTAAAGGGCTTTTTAATCATCTTTTTGTCTAAGATTGTGAATGAGTGTGCTGCTTTTCTTTTTTTTTTGGTTTTTGGCCATTTTAGCTCGCCCAACGAGAGAGGAGGGAGAGAGAGAGACCATTTGGAAGTTCTAAATATCATTGAAGATTTTAGAAGATTTTAGAAGATTTTAGAAGCCAGAGGACTCGCAGATTACTTCTTTTGAAAACCGAAGATTTTAGAGAGAGATCGAAGCGAAGATATTTACTAGGATGATTTTATTAGAAAATAAAAAAGGGAGTATTTCAATTGAGATACTCCCTCCGTCCGGATTTAATAGTTCCTCGTTCAATTCTAACCTGATAAAAAATGAGTTATATATTTAAATTGGTAATAAATTTTATATCTAATATGGATATTGTTTTGATAGATCTCAATTAGTTCTATAAGACAATATTTTCAAAATTACATTAAAACATTATAAATTACAAGATATAATCGATTGAAAAATTGACAGGAACTCCCAAAAAGGACTATTAAATCCGGACGGAGGGGGTAGTTCCAAACATTCATTAGAGAGGGTGAGGCTTTATAAGAGAGAAGGCCTCATTTGTGATTTTGTGAGTGAGAGATTTGGCATAGGATGTGAGCGAGGGAGTTATTAATTAGAAGTGATTTCAGAGAAAACTAGGGAGAGCATAAATCACACCCACGAGAGGGACCCTTGTTGTGGGAGGGGTGACCAAAGTCCTGACTATGCTGGTTTTACATCCAAGTGGTAGTGTCCAGGCCTTTAGCGATTGTTGTTGTTGTATCCAGGATCCCCATTCTTCAAGCAGAAGAACACCTAAAAATCTGGCAAAGAAACAAACTGCTCGAGCAACTTGCCAAGTTGATGCCACGAGCTACTTTGAAATCGTTCAGAGAGGCTCTCCAAAAGCAAGCTGATCCACACCCTTGGGAGGTACGCTATGCCCACATCTTGTTTAGATAAATAAACTTGTTTTTTGAGATTAAAAAAAAATTACAATAATGCATGTGCGTTATGTAGAACAAGTCGCGATGAAATTTATGGAAAGATTTGACAAGCACAAATAAAGAACGAATCGTTGATGAAAAAATTTGGAATTTCGGTTTCCTGACCTGAAGGGGCATAAAATGCTAGGGCCTTGGAATTGATACACAGAAGTTGATATATATAAAGGGTATTTTGATACATGTCATTAAACTCTTGAACAAGGTAAGGACCTTAGCTATTGAAAGGCATGTGATTTCATACACCCTAAAAGGATTTATAGATGAGAAAATGTTGATTTTGAAGCCATCCATGATTTGGTACTTGAGGAAAAACTCTCTTATATATTGTATATGTTTTGGATATGTGAATCATGGTGGCTTCGATCCCTACTTACTTGGTTTTAAATTGCAGGCCTTATGACATGATTTTGTGTGAAAGAAGGAAGAAATACACATGATTTTAGTGAAACTTAAGTGGTAGGAGATGGATATGGAATTCCATGTTCACATGTGTAGAATTGACCATATAACTTCGTCTCTTTTGTATTTGGCAATATAACTTCTCCTTTCTCTTCACTGTAGTTTGCTACATTTCCTTTATCCTATCTACCATGTGTAACATCTATACCATTTCAGACACCTCATCGAGACTCAAATGGAAACAATAATACTGAGCACGCGGTTTCCTGCGGAGCACAAAACGTGACACTAGTGTTGATAAAAAAACAGCCACCCATTTATATATATATATATATACACACACACGGGATCAAATCCCGATCTAATGCCCCGGCCCAGGCAATTTCAATTTAAATGTTTGACTGAGTTGGACAATCTTATCCGAGAAACAGTCTTTTAGGAAGTTTATTAAATTCAACATTTTCTTTTTTATGGATAGACTTGCAGTCTAAGATTACCATGTGGGAGGGCGGGTATTGGGTTTCTACTTAGTTAATTTGGAAATGGGATTCGGGGTTGAATGTGTCATCATGAATCGCTTTCCTCTTCCGGTCCGTGCCAAACGTGGAATTCGGAATCACAATATTCACATCCCATCTCAAGATTCCTGCCATCCAGATTGGACCTTTTAAAGCTTTGTTACCTTCTGGTTGTGGTTTTGTTTGCTTCTCTAAATTTTGCACTGTAATGCATTCTGCAGGAGGGATCCTTGTCTTATGCTGTTTTGCAAGGATTAGCTGCATTACATTGTATTCAATTCCTATTGCTGAATTATCAGTTTTTTAAAATATGTATTTTGTTTTTGCATTCCATGGTGTAAGCCCCTCTTATTGTGTACTCTTATGATGATTTAACTGAATGTTTCTGCGGTTATTATTATGACTTATGATGAGGGTTCAATTCTGACCCCAGTTAGGAAACAGTTGGTAACTTGAGCATCCCCAGTGAAGGAAATTGACTGGTTTAAGCTACTTAGGCCTTTGGTTACGTGAAAGGGTAAAGGGAAACGGAAATTCTCAGGATCAAGGCTGTAACATATTGATGAATGGTCAGTACCCAAAAGTGGACCCTTAGGAAGTACTACTACATATCACTGCAACACTTCACTGACCACAATTAGAAAGATATGGCATTGGCTATAGTTGTGTGGTTTGTCCGGCACCCCTATGATTACATGTTTTTAGAATTCATTTGATGGTATGATGGCACTGAGAGTTCATTTAGAATTCATTTGATGGTATGATTACATGTCTCTCTCTCTCTCTCTCTCTCTCTCTCTCTCTCTCTTTGTATTTATGATGCTTCTTGGGACGTTTTTGGTATTCTTTACCCAGGGATACGTTGGTAAAGATCTTTGGGCGATTGACCTTCAGGGAGATATGTAAGCTGCAGGTGCTGTCCAAAAGTTGGGCTGCAAGTATTCTCACCTTTTTTGAAACTACTCCTTCTCAACAACGCGCTAAATTGTTCCTACTAGGTTCAGATTAACTGAGAGGTTTGACTAGTTACATGCAACCAGGAAAAAACGTAAGCCTGGACAAAGCTCAATGAAAAATTAGGTAGTCCCGTTCAATGAAAAAATTGGATTCATATAGCTGACTCTAATTGATTGAGAGAAAAACTTGGTTTGGTTTTGTTTTTTTGTATGAGACCAAGTGAATGTTTAAAGCTGCTTAAATTCATTCCTTTACGTTCTTAGTTTTCTGATTTGTTTGTCCATTTTTCATTTGATATCGATGTCAAATAGTAAGGTTATATTTTGACCACGGGATAGGAAAACAAATTCTTCTAAACGACGTGGTTTAGTGGATGAGATGCTAACGGCGAGAGGAATGCCAGTTAGTTACCCAGCGTTCTTCTTCTTCTTCTTCTTCTTCTTCTTTTTGGGTAAATAACCCAGCGTTTCTTCTTCTTTTCTCCGTTCCACCCAAATTCATGGCAAAAATTAATGCTTCCGGCAGATCTCTCTCTCAAATGATACAACGGGGTCTTCCTTCCAAATTGTATGAAAATTGATTTTATTCTCTCAAATGATACGACGGGGACAAGGTCTTCATTCTTCTTCCTCCCAATTTATGATTTTCATTCAGAGATCTACAACGAAAACCTTCCATTTCCAGTTCATCCCACCAAATTTAGGGCTTATTTTGCTTCTTTTTCTTTTTGTTAATTCATGAAGAAAAAGCTCCAAATCAACTCTGTTATGATCAAATAGCAACAAAGTATCCCGTTTTGCAATGCATTTTGGGTCCTTGGAAGAAATGGGATTGCGGTATGGAGCATATGGACGTAGGGGTTCAGTTGGATTGAATTGGATGAACTTGGCCAAAAAAAAAAGGTCTGGGAACGGTGAAGAACATGAAGGTTGACGGCATTTTCTTTCTGTTATACTTTTTATCCCTAAACGATGATGTTTTTTTTTACCAAGAAGGAGAGGCTTTTGTCTTCCGTTGGAACTCCTCATTAATGATGTGGCAGCTCCACAACAAAATCCTCACAGAGGATCCGGATCCGTGATGCACAATTTCAGTCTCTTGAATAAGAGTTTCAGAGTTCTTGTATCTTCGCGAGACGAGTATAGTGCATAGCCACATCCAGAAATTCAGGCACTTATTGCAACTAACAAATTCATATCACAACTAAGGTTCCATTCTCTGATGACAGAATCACGGAGCCATAGTGCATAGAGTATACAAATAATATCACAATTCGGGTACCATTTACTCCTAGAAAACCTGTTAGCAGCAGGTTCCATATTTTTCACACTAACTCTATTTGGCCACTGTAAATGAGGGGCTTTATCGACTTGTAACGGACAGCATATAGATCACCAGGATCAAGGTCCACAGGATCCTCTACCCCGCTGCAAGATTGAGAGATTCCAATTTGTTAGCGAACAAATATTAAGCAGAAAAACAGTAAGAAAGCCGAAGAATATGATAGATTGCCTGTTATCAAGCTGGAGAGCTCCCAAGGATCCCTTGGTTCGACAGATTACATACGTGTCCAGCTGAGGTTCTGGGACTGTAAGAGGTCAAAATGGAAAAATAAAGCAAATTGTCACCAAAATACAAAGTGTTCAAACTATTAGTATAAACAACAGCCGAGAAAAAACTCAGGTCATGGCATGGCCCATTTTCGCCCTTTATTTACTGTTATAAATGTTGTATTAACAACCTTTTCTTAGCAATATGGCCAAGCTAGTACAATAAAAAGGAAACTAACCCTTACTCGCTGTGAAATTAGGAAACAAAGGTTGAGACATCCACAATTATCACCGACTCTAATAAGATGTCAAAGAGCCAGGAAAGTAATTTCCATTGATTGGTTCCAATTACAGCTGTTCTCAAATACTTATATGGACCATTAATTTAAGCAGGCGAACTGATGCTTCAAATACAATACTCAAATATTGACACAAACGGCTACTTTTATTCAGGACACAGCTTATAATGCAGCAAGTTTGCCGTGGTGGCATAATTCTAGTAATCAAGGATCTGTATAAATTATGTGTCTACTACAGCACGTGCATGATGCAAGCTGTGCCTGATGCTTGACATATCCATTTTCATCCACAACAAGACAACAAACTTTCAATTCACAGCTTCGATTAACAATTCAAGCCTCTTAGATAAACTCGCAACTGCCATAAACTTAAGACAAGTTTATCTTCTGTTATTCAAACTTAACAAAATACAGAATTCACGCACACTTCGCATAAACATGTAAACTACACACCAAGACGGATACAAGAAGAAAGTAACTAACATCAATTTGCACAAGATGAAAGCATTACCCATGTCATCCTCTTCACTTATAACAGATTGCTTTACACTGGACTTATAACGGTCAGGTAATTTTGACAGAACAGACTTATCAAAATGATCTTCCAAATCTTCAATGCACCTGAGTGACAGAGACATAAATAGACTGAGATATAGTAAAAATATCCATTTGGATTCCATGTTTAAAAAAAAGCAGTAGGAAAATAAAAAAGGCCTTTACCTTTGGGCAAATTTCTGCTCTTGTTCTGAAAGCCGATTCCACAGCTCAGTATTTTTATGGATGTGAAACATGTATTTCTCAATCTGTAATGAAAAAGACAATTGCTAAAACAACACGCAATATTCAAATAGATATCAATCGGTAAAGTAGGATCTACAGACGCAGCTTTCTTTGTGGATTCTTTCAATGTTTAATATGTCCATTTGAAAGGACAGATATATCAACACTGTGGAAAGCAAGTAAAAAATTCAGGCAAGCCATAAAGCAAATGAAAGAGTTCAGTCATGGTCACCTTCTGCAAACGAGTACGAATATACGATCTCAACAGATAGAGTGTCCTGTCCATGTCCATTTGGTTCAGTGATACAATAAGTGGATCACTACCTCTTGCCACGAAATCTTCCACATTTCCTTCCTAAGTATAAGCACCAAAATTGCCATAAGAAACATAATTTACACCAAACAGCTGACAAACCAACTCAAGGATACAGAATCCTGAAACATTGTGTCTTGCTTGAGGGTTGTTCCAGTCAGAGACTACCCCATGCTGGCTTATTATAGGTTGTTCCATTATCTAGAAGACAACAAATTAACAAATCATTCTATGGTACTGCCCATGCAACTTACAGCAGATTTACATCAGAGAAGGAAAAACTACTTAAGTTCCTTCTCCTTTGGCCTCTTGATTTGATGTATGGTTGATTGGTTGTCAGTCCTTGCCATTTCATACAACGAGAATCTATACACACATCCAAGAGGCAAACTAGATGATGGTAGCAAACCATCAAACAGAGTCAAAGAAAAAAAGGAAACCCCATAAACTAAGCCTAAGAACAAAAAATCTAGTGGCGACAAATCTTATGGGCGTGAGACAAAAGGTGGCTCACATAATGTATATTGCAACAACTCATCAACCAAAGTACCATGTAACCCATTGAGAAGTCGTTTAAGGGGGTGTTCCTTGCAAAAAAGGAACTTTTGGAAAAAGAAGGTAATTTCAAGCTCAAAATCATGTGTTTACGTAAATAAATTTTCTACCAATATGGATCTTGTTTGATAGATCTCATTGAGATCTTTTATACGGTGCAAAAAAAATTAAAAAAATATTTTTTATTTTCATTATATTTGAGTTTGAAAATTGAAGAAAAAGAACTTTTAGAAAAAGAAGGGAAACTGGAACGGCTCCTAAGCCAAACACACTCCTGTGTAGCCAATAGCCATAGTTGCTGCAGCATACTCTGCTTCTGTGCTAGAAAGATCAACATTTGGCTGCTTCTTACGTTTGGTCACATGGTACTCAACTACTCATGGAGTACCCAATGACTAATCCTTTAGGAAGTAGTTGTGACCGCCAATGATCTTCTTGTTAAAACAATAGCTTAAAGCCTGATATCTGGTGCCGCAACCCCCACAAACAAAGGCCACGGCATGAAGGAACACACCCAAATTGTTTGATCCCTTCTTCCTAAATGGGGACTCCTTGGGTACCTCGTATCTAAGTCGTTCAACTACACCACGTATTTTGAGCTTCAAAACAAGTTCATGGGTCAAAACACATTCATAAATCCAGTCATTCGCCCGCCGGTTGTAGTTTCTAAGGGATTCGTAGCAGGGGGTATTGAGATTGGGATTGGTAGTCAAGAGGTATTAATATTGAAGAGGTTTATAACCCTCCTTTGTTTGATTTGCTCCGGACTGGGATAAAGGATTGGTAATAAAATGTTTGATTTGTTGTTACAGTGGTGGGGGTTATATGGTAACAATGACAAAATAACCATGTTGTTTCCCTATATCACTACGGGAAAAATGAATGTCACTTAGGTTCCGCAAAGCATATTTAACATCAATGTCCTTAATAAATTCGATACTTTTCTGGTGGTTGTAAAATTAACCCAGCAAATCAGACGGTGTCCCAATCTCTTACAGGTCAAAATTTTCAGGAGCATGTTCTAAAAGTGACTAAAAAAAAACTATAAAATTAAACGGAGAGAGAGAGAGAGAGAGAGAGAGAGACAAACATATATGTACATAAACGGAGAGAGAGAGAGAGAGAGAGAGAGAGAGAGAGAGAGAGAGAGACCACCAACTGGATCTGTTCACGGGATCTCTGGACCAACCGGGCCTCGAATTGAAGGATCTCGGGAGCAGCCTTCTCGGTACGCCAAGCCCGCTTCAAGAGCTCCGCATCATTATTCGAATAGTCCGTCCCCGGCGCCGATCCGTCCCATGCTCCCGACGAATCCATCTGATTAGTGGGTACTAGGGAATCGAAGATTTGCTGGAGGCGGAGTCTAAAAAAATTTGGGAGGCAAAATGAAATGAAAAATCAAAACTGAAAAAAGGAGAGGGAAGATAGGCTGGGGTGCGTGTGAACCAGAAGACAGACATATCGCTACGCTAGTTTGTGGGGTAGAAGTGAATCTAACATCGTTGGATGTCGAAACATTCAATTCATAAGGGTACCAAGTACCAACCCATATCCTGACACACACATATAATCTGTGCACACAGATTTCATTTTGGGGCTCACCATTAGTTTTACACAAATAATCCAAACCTTTTATTAAATGTAAAATATTTTTTCGAGGGTCGACATTGTGAAAAATCAGCTCAATCCGATACCTATAGATGCTCGATTCAATCGTCTAACTTTTCATTATCTGGAAATCATAATGAAAAATTAGATGATTGAATCGAACATCTATAGGTATTATTTTTTGCAGAAACCCTCGAAAAAATGTTTTACATTTAATGAACGACTCAGATTATTTGTTTGAGATCCGTGGTGGGCCCCACTCTAAAATCTGTGCACTAATTGTCTGTGCGAATAGATTTTCTGCATGGATAATCGCACCGGGCCATAATCCGAGCCAATAAGGATATTGGCTGTTTTTTAACATGAATTCACGAGATGTTTCGTAAAGGCTCTTACAGATATAAGATTAAACTGATTTTTTATAGGAATCTTAAATAAAATACTTTGTACAAAACAAGTGACTTTGATGTCAAAGGAAAATCGATCTATCGGATAGTCATGAGGCACCGCAACCAAAACGTGGTGCCTCAATCCCTGTAAAACTACATAAATGTGTGGTTTTGGAGAAATTAGAGCACCACGTTGATCGAGGTTCTCCAAAATCATTGAATAATTACTCCATGTAATGGATACGAAACAGACGAGCAATACATGAAAAACAAACCTGAGCCATGGTCGTATTTTTCAAACATTTTTATTACAGAGATGACCTACTTGGCCAACATGGCTTACATTCGACTCCACTACGCAGACCAAACAAACCACACATACAACTGACACTTCCTCAAATACTACATAGAGTACTTGCACACTTTTTTGGCAAATTAACGTAGTACAACCTTATTGCTACAATACAACCACACCATTTTCCACATATGATCCAATTTCATTTCACCAAAGAGCTGGCAAGCCAGATAGCTAGTGCTTCGATGGGTCGTCTTTCTTCGGTGGGCCGACTTGATTCCTCCAAATGTGGTGGCTACTTGAAGGACTGATGGACGGATTATCAAATCCAAGGACGCCAAATTTTCCATCGGTATTCTTGTTCTGATTGCCTTCTGCGCTAGTTTTACTTTCACCACTCTCGAAGGCACCTTTGTGTCCATTTATAAGACTACCCTTTTGATCATTCGCACCTAAGTTATCCTTTCATCCAAGATTTACATCACTTAGCAGCCGACGGTTAACCAAGGTAACCGTCTCTCCATTTGCTTCTGAAGCTCCCACGATGACCACAAATGCTACGACAATTATTAGCAAGATCTTCATGATCATTCAATCCAAGTAAATAACCCTGAAAAAATGGAAAGTTTATAATTTGAAGTTAGTGTACGCTAATTTAATTGTTTCTCCTAAGACAACTAATCAAAGAGCTAATTAATAAGACTACCTTTTTGATCGTTCAAACCTATGAGATTAATAAAAAAATTTGCTGATAAAAAAAATGAAAAAAAAGAGGAGAGAGAGAAAAACAAAAAAAGAATCAGAAGTGAGCGAAAATTAGGGCTGCAGGAGTTACCACTGATGTTCTTACTTCAGCAAAAGGATTCTATGGGTGGTGATATATATATATAGGTGAGTTTTTGTTACTGTATTACTTTTTGTCTTATTTTGTATGTCAAGCAGTAGAAGAATTGCATTCATATATATCATGCAAATTATAATGGAATGCTACATTAATTATGTAATGTAAGAGTCCACATTAACAAAATTAAGTCCAATATATAGACAATAGCCTAATTAAGAAATGTTCTCATATACTGGGGAGAAGAAATTAATACTCCCTCTGTTCCTATTTAATTGTCCATTATGGTTTTGCGTGTATTTTCAACGGCTTATATCTCTCGACGTACATTGCTAAAAATATGCAATATGGATGTTGTTTAATAGATCTCAATTTTTTCTCTAAGACAATGATTTCAAAAAGATAAAACATAATATACGTCGAGAGATATAAACCGTTGAAAATGCACGCAAAACCGTAATGAACAATTAAATAGGGACGGAGGGAGTACACAATAAGACAAAAAATTCTATAATGAAGAAATACCAATTAAACAACTTTTCACTAGATTTGACCCATTACCGTCTCAGTTGAGGAGTGGTCATTGTTACTATATTTCCACCTTAGAATTTTGAGAGGTCACGATAAACTCAGAAGCACTAGAAGAAAAAAGCGCTCTTTTTTTTTAGATCAGCGAAAAAAGCGCTCATTGGGAAGGGACGTATGTACAATGTGTTAGAACGTTCGAGATGAGTGTCGTCGCCACCAAGGACTGAACCAGGATTTTACCCTAGCAGTGGCGAAATGTATATTAAAAAAATCTAGTGGTGGCGAAACTATATAAGTTGGGCATAATTTTTTTTTACATATAATAATTGCATTTTCTAAAATTCTAGTCGTGGCGGTCGCCGCCACTAGACCCTCCTGATACCATCCTTGGTCGCCACCAAAGGAGGAGTAATGATGATTAGCATTGATAATTGAAGGATTATTAGAGCTGACTTTTCTTAATATTTGAAGGAATAAATTCTGATTATGTTTCCATGTTTGGGTTCAATAATGGGTGGCACAGCCAAGAGATTTTGAAATACAGTCGTCTTCACTAGCTAGCTACATTAGGTACATATATATAGTGAGCTCACGACTCATGGAATTACTTGATGATATGAAACAATTACGTGCTGTAAGAGTAATTGATTCTACTTATTGATGAGATGTACTTAAACTGCTGGTAATGGCTGACACTCCGCTATGTAGATTGTGGAGGAGAATCTGTACTTTGGTTTATCGCATGCAAATCAATAGTCTATAGTTGGGCTATATACACTAGCTAGTCGTGTTGATCGAGCCGAGTAATAAGTTGTTCTAACTTGATTTCAAAACTTGACGGATTTAATTAGAAATGGACTCAAATTTGATCTGTTCATGTAACATACTGTAATATTCTCGAACGAATTTCAAACATTGAGTTGGGCGCGCGCAATTGGCCGTTTGGTTCATTTAACAACCTTACTGATTTGTGGTTGGAATTTTTTGTTCCTTTTTAGTAGATATCTAATTCTGTGATACTCCAATTAGGAAGGAAAGAGAAGGGGAGAGCTAGCTGTAATATGAAACAAGAAGATTAATTGAACCATAACATCACGTTCAATAAGAATACTGTACGTGCTTTAATACAAACTACAAATTAAGTGAGATTCAATTTCTCCTTGGAATACCATCATATCTTCTAAGAACGTGAAAAAAATAAATGAGTATTTAGTCTTCTGTAACGTTATAGTATTAATTCGATCATCAGTTATCAAAACTAAGAGCCCGTTCCGGAAAGAAAAATAAGTACTTATTTTTTAAGAAGACAATTTCAAGCTCAAAAATCATGTGGTTACGCAAATAATTTTCCTATCACTATGGATCTTATTTAATTGATCTCATTGAGATCTTTAATACGGTGCAAAAAAAATTGAAATTATTTTTCATTTACATTATTTTTGAGTTTGAAAATGTGAAATAAACTGCTTATTTTTTAAGAATGTTTCTGGAACGGGGCCTAAATGATTTGTTCTTCCTTTGCAGGTTCTGAGTTTTGACCCAAGGACAAAACCACCTTAGCGTTTGGATTGTGCCGTTCTATACCGTCTTATACCATGTTGTGTCATGCCATAACATTCTGAGGGAGTATGGTCGTAAGGTTGAAAATTAAGGGGATTGACGGAACAGCACCATGAGAAGTGGTGTATGCGATTAATTTTTTGAGCATTCCTAACACACGAAGCACTCGACGAGTGCCCATGCATGTATGTCCAAGGCACAACGATGCAACCAGCTTTCCGTCGCGATGGGAACGTTAACTAGTTGGCATGCAGATATTTATTTGTGATTCAGACTATTAGATAATTATCACGCTTAATTTGCATTTGGTTGCATTCTTTAATTTGGACCCCAAAGTGAGTAGTTTTGGTTGTTAAGAGATAACCCCATATGAATTTTTCTATCTTAAAAATAAATCCCTAAAAACACAAGCAAACACAGCCATTTGTTGTCTCTCCCCTAATAGAAGAGTGAACCATTGTTTTGGAGTAATCATTCTATGTCCCTAGGGCACCATATGGTGATGCTCCAAACTCTTCTTTACCACAAATTTGTGTAGGCTCCGTACAAATGTGGGAGAGGAATTGAAGAGTTTGGACCATCAGACATTGAATAATAATTAATTTTTCATTATTTTTTTTTGATAGGCAACAAAATTTTATTAAAAACTCGACAAATGGTACATTGATAAAAGACTAAATACAGACCATTGAGAAATAGATACTATATAAGCCTGAGGGAAAGCAAAAAATAAAAAAGAAGATTACATTCAATGGAAATTGAATGTTTTCCAACAGACAGACTAAAACATCAGTCTCATTAGAATGAACTCAGCAGAAGCATCTGCCATAAGAATTTGGTAAAGCTCATCTCATCCAGCACATTTCCAACAGCACCAAATGCCGCAGAAGCAATCCCATTATATCATGATGAAATCCCAGCAAACTAGTTTACAACATACATCATCAAATGCTGTAGAAGTAGATCAGCTCATTATTCAGCCATGACCAAAAGCAATATGAGCATCAGCAGTTGGACCAAAAAACAAGTTCAGAACGGCAAAGACCCAGCTATCTCTTAGCCCTCCTCGATCACAGTTGGGAGTTGAAAAGAGATAATTAATGGTACACACCACGAAAAACAGCCCCATCACATCTCAGGCTTCACCATGAGAAAATTCAGCAATATATCAGCAAATTTCCCTTTCTCATTCTGATCAGGTCCATTAATTAGTAGCAGATTCAACATCAGTTGAAATAGAGAAAAGCCTACCAATTATAATGGAATGCTACATTAATTTTGTAAGAGAAATACTAATTAAACAACTTTTCACTAGATTTGACCCATTAACGTCTCAGTTGAGATCGTGCCAGAGTGGTCATTGTTACTGTATTTCCACCTTAGAATTTTGAGAGGTTGCGATAAACTCAAAAGCACTAGCTAGAAGAAAAAAGCGCACTTATTTTTTTGATTGGCAAAAAAAGCGCTCATTGGGGAGGGACGTACAATGTGTTAGAACGTTCGAGATGAGTGTCGTCGCCACCAAAGGAGGAGCAATGATGATTAGCATTGATAATTGAAGGATTATTAGAGCTGACTTTTCTTAATTGAAGGAATAAATTCCGATTATGTTTCCATTTTAGGGTTCAATAATGGGTGGCACAACCAAGATATTTTGAATACAGTCGCCTTCACTAGCTAGCTACACTAGACATATATATAGTGAGCTCATGACTCATGGAATTACTTGGTGAGATGAAACAATTACGTACTGTAAAAGTATTTGATTCTACTTTTATTGATGAGTTTTTTTTTTGCTTAAGCTACTTTTATTAATGAGTTGTACTTAAACTGCCGGTAGAGTACGTAATTGTTCAATTCTACCGAAATATATGAACAGTATACTCCCTCCTCTCACATAACATGTGGGTCCCACATGTGTCCCATGTGTGAACCCAACATGTGAGAGGAAGGAGTATACTTTTCATATACTCCGGGAGTATTGAATAATTTTCGCTGCTAGTAATGGCTGACACTCCGCTATGTACTTTGGTTTCTTGCATGCAAATCAATAGTACTTTATAGTTGGGCTATACGCTAGCTAGTTGTGTTTAGCCGAGTAATAAGTTGTTCTATCTAACTTGGTTTCAAAACTTGACGGATTTAATTATAAATGGACAAGTTTGATCTGTTCATGTTACGTAATATTCTCGCGCGAACGAATTTCAAACATTGAGTCGGGCGCAATTGGCCGTTTGGTTCGTTTAACAACCTTGCTGATTTGTGGTTGGAAGTTTTCGTTCCTTTTTACTAGCTAGATCTCTTTCTGTGATACTCCAATTAGGAAGGAAATAGAAGGAGAGAGCTGTAATATGAAACAAGAAGACTTGAACCATAATATCAAACTACAAACTAAGTGAGATTCAATTTCTCCTTGGAATTGAACGTGAAAAAACGAGTATTTAGTCTTCAGTTACTTTACAGTAATAATTCGATCATCAGTTAGCAAGACTAATTAAATGATTGGTACGTCTTCCTTTTCAGGTTCTGAGTTTGGACGTACCCAAGAAAAAAACACCTAAGCGTTCGGATCGTGCCGTTCTATACCGCCTTATACCATGTTGATCATGTTGTGTTGTGCCATAACATTTCGGGGGAGTATGGTTAAGGTTGAAACTTGATATTGGCGGCGGGTGCACCATGAGGAGGGAGTATATATGCAATTAATTTTTTGAGCATTCCTAACACATGAATTAAGCACCCGACAAGTACCCATGCACGTATGTCCAAGCCACAACGATGCAACCAGCTTCCGTCGTGATAGGAACGTTAACTAGTTGGCATGCAGATAAATATTTATGTGTTTCTTTTATTTGTGATTCAGACTCTAGTAGATTAATATTATCACGCTTAATTTGCATTTGGTTGCATTCTTTTGGACCCCAAAGTGAGTAGTTTTGGTTGTTAAGAGATAACCCCATATGAATTTTTCTATCTTAAAAATAAATCCCAAAAAACACAAGCAAACACAGCATTTGTTGTCTCTCCCCTAATAGAAGAGTGAACCATTGTTTTGGAGTAATCATTCCATGCCCCTAGGGCACTACATGGCAATGTCCCAAACTCTTCTTTACCACAAATTTGTGTAGGCTCCGTACAAATGTGGGAGAGGAAGAGTTTAGACCATTTGACATTAAAATAATTTTTCATTGTTTTTTTTTTTATAGGCAACAAGATTTTATTAAAAACTCGACAAATGGTACATCGAGAAAAGACCAAATACAGACCACTGAGAAAGAGATACTGTATAGGCCTAAGGGAAAGCAAAAAATAGAAAAGAAGATTACATTCAATGGAAATTGAATGTTTCCAACAGACAGACTAAAGCATCAGTCTCATTAGAATGGACTTAGGAGAAGGATCTTCCATAAGAATTTGGTAAAGCTCATCTCATATCCAGCACATTTCCAACAGAACCAAATGCCGCAGAAGCAATCCCATTATATCATGATATCCCAACAAACTAGTTTACAGCATACATCAACAAATGCTGTAGAAGTAGATCAACTGATCATTATTCAGCCATGACCAAAAGCAATATGAGCATGCATCAGCAGTTGGACCAAAAAACAAGTTCAGAACGGCAAAGACCCAGCTATCTCTTAGCCCTCCTCGATCACAGTTGGGAGTTGAAAAGAGATAATTAATGGTACACACCACGAAAAACAGCCCCATCACATCTCAGGCTTCACCATGAGAAAATTCAGCAATATATCAGCAAAAATCCCTTTCTCATTCTGATCAGGTCCATTAATTAGTAGCAGAGTTGAAATAGAGAAAAGCCTACTCAGAATATCCATAACCCATCAAACAATAATTTTTCATTGTTTTGGGACGTCATATATACCCCATTGTTTGCACGTGACTCCCCTGACAAGGGAAAATATAACGGGTAGTCTCGTGGCACCCCAACGTTGTGTCTCAATTCACAACTGTTAAGAAAAGCGAAAGATGTGCCATAATCCTAGCACGCCTTTATATAGGCTACAAAACGCATAACAAAGAAATACGCATGATAAGAAAACCTAGACTAACTAGGAAACATAAATAATAATCTTCCTAAACTGGAAACATAATAAAGCTTAGAAAATATGCAAATATTATATATGTTAACATCCCCCCTCAAACTCAAATAGTCTACCAACTTGAGTTTGAAAAAACCAAGAGAAACCAAGAGCAACCATGCCAAGCCAAACCAGGAGAAGCCAAGAAAGAGAAACGGCTAGGAGAGCCAAAAACAGCCATGAATGAGAGAAGCCATGACAATAAGATTTGAGTTGAAATCCAAGTGCACGATCCGGTTACGTATTACTACGAGTGCCCAGCGGATGGCGACGAAATTTAGGCCGCCCGCCGAGAGTAAAAATTTCACTGGGGCTAGATCTTATAGCTCTGATACCATGTTAAAAAAAGCGAAAGATGTATTATTGATTGTGTTCAAACCATAACCCTAGTACGCCTTTATATAGGCTTCAAAACGCATAACAAAGAAATACGCATGATAAGAAAACCTAGACTACTAGGAAACATAAATAATAATCTTCCTAAACTGGAAACATAATAAAGCTTAGAAAATATGCAAATATTATGTTAACAGCAACTACATGAACTTGTGGTTGTACTGAGGAAATAGAGCACCACGTCGAAGTTCTCCAAAATCGTTGAATAATTACTCCTTGTGAAGGATTATATAACAAGGAAGACCATCTCTCTCTCTCTCTCTCTCTCTCTCTCTGTGTGTATATATATACACACACTAGACCTTCTCTCTCTAAACTTGGACACTCTCTGCAGTTGGGGTTTTATTATTTATGATGAATGAAAATTTTCTTCGTCGACAAAAAAAAAAACTAATCATCCATCAACATACTTAATACGTATCCCGAAAAAATACATGTATTTTGTAAAATAATGTTGTTTTTATCAGACCCGGAGGTGACCCGTGTCACTCCCCCACTTATTGAATCGGGCGCCCCTGCATGTAAAGCTTACTTTCTTCAACCTTCAACTATCAATTCAGAGATTTTGTTCTCTCTCTGCGCCCTCTCTTCCACTACTAGAATAGTGAACCATTGTTTTGTTCCATATGCAATTGCTCATTTGCTTGCATCGCATGTGACTTTCATGTCAACGGTGGTAACTCTATTGGGTATTCTTGAGGCACCGCAAGCGCAACGTGGTGCCTGATTCCTCAATTCTTATAAAACGACGTGGATGTAGTTTAGGAGAAATTAGAGCACCACGCCGAGGTTCTTCATAATCATTGAAAAATTACTCCATGTACGTAAAGGATACGAAACAGAGGAGCAGTACAAGAAAAGCAAACCTAAGCCATGGTCTTATTTTTGAAACATTTTTATTACAGAGATGACCTACTTGGCCAACATGGCTTACATATATTCATCCACCACGCAGACTAAACAAACCACACATACAATTGAGTACACTTCCTCTTATTTCATGTATGAAACTCGAATACTACTACATAGAGTTGCACACTTTTTTGGCAACGTAACGTAGTACAACCTTATTGCTACTACCACACAATTCACCAAAGAGCTGGCTAGCTAGCTAGATAGCTAGTGCGGACCAAGCGGTGCTTGGTTTGCATTTCCGAAATAGTGGTGGGTATTTTGACCTGAAGTACTGGACGAAGAATCATCAAAAATTCCATTGGTATTAATCTTGTTCTGATTGCCTTCTGTGCTAGTTTTACTCTCACCACTCTCGAAGGCACCTTTGTTTCCATTTATAAGACTAACCTTTTGAGCATTCGCACCTACGTTGTCCTTTCGCCCAAGATTTGCATCGCTTAGCAGTCGACGGTTAACCAAAGTAACCGTTTCTCCATTCGCTTCTGATGCTCCCACTATGAACACAAATGCTACGACAATTATTAGCAAGATCTTCATCATTCAATCGCTGTAAATAGCCCTGAAAAAATGGAAAGTTTATAATTTGGAGTTAGTGTACGCTAATTTAATTGTTTCTCCTAAGACAACTAAAGAGCTAATTAGTAATAAGGAGAGAGAGAAACAGAAAAAGAATCACAACTGAGCGAAAATTAGGGCTGCAGGAGTTACCACTGATGTTCTCACTTCAGCAAAAGGATTCTAACGGCCTGTTTGGATGGGGTTTTGTTCCCGGATATACCAAGCCCCTGACTTGTTATCCCCCTCTCCCTCTTCTCCGGTGTTTGGTAACAACAAAATGGAAGGGGGATTTGAGGTGTAGCCGGATTCCATCTC
>JAOTQK010000019.1:28679137-28691697 GCA_025642025.1 Rhododendron ferrugineum
CCCGCACCACACACCCCCTCTCTCTCTCTCTCTCTCTCTCTCTCTCTCTCTCTCTCTCTCTCTCTCTCTCTGTATACATCCATATAGACAGTTCTACATCGATTTCTGTCGAATCGATTGATCGAAGTTATACCTCATCGGAACCAGACAGACAAGCTGTTTTCGAACTATCATTCCGTTCGTTCCTCCAGGAGGTAACGATCTCTACGAAGATTCAATCATTTCGATTCTTATTTGCTTCAATTCTCGGAGATTATTTGATCTTAATCTTCTGATTAGTATAAAAGCTCAAAACTTTTTCCAAAAATCTTCACTTTTTCCCTTGTACGATGCTATGGCTTCGTTGATTTTGTCCCTGGTTTCATTTTATTCGTCTTTCTAATCAAGTTCGATAGAAACTACCTTGTTCTGCTTTGATTTCCCTTGGGGAAGTTTCTCCTAAATTATTTTTTTAGTCTTACAGATAATTGGTATTTTATATGCTTAGTGAAACTTTTTCGTTAGTTTTAGAAATAATCGTCCGTCTCAACGAATGAATCGAAAACAGGTTTTAAAAATTCAGAAAAGACGAACAAAAAACGGTAAAACTGCATTTTTCAAACTTATTTTCTTTGTTCAGGGAAATTTATTTAGCTTTATATTGAGATGAATCATTAATTCACAAAAAATTTGCGGAATACTAATGAGCATACAGACTAGGATTTCGAAATTTAGGGAAAAAAAAAATACACCTCAACTCATCTTTGTAATCAAATTCAATAGAGATCATCTTTTTCTGATGAATTGAGGAGGTGTACTCAAAGCAGAATAAGATGATTCATCTCTCTAATCAAATACTACAATAGAAATCTATCTTGTTCTGCTTTTGAATCTCTCTGTTTTCTCCTAAATTGGAATAACATATCCACGTGGTTGAATCCACAGGTCTATAGATACAATCTATACCTGATCCGATCCGAACCAAACAGGGATTTTTCGATGGCGTCAACTCTGATTTCGAATCCTATGACGACCACTGACAGATCGCGCGAATCATCAAAGCGTAGAAAGAAGAAGAAAGCCCTGACCACCACCACAACCGAACCTCAACAAAACCCCAACCAATGGAAATCCGAGGTCCAACAGCAAGTCTACTCTTCAAGACTCCTCACGGCCCTCCGCCAGGTCCGGCTCGGGTCTCCCCCCTCTGCCCCGCGACGCTGCCGGGCCGTTCGCGAGGCCGCGGACCGAGTGCTGGCCGTGACTGCCAAGGGTAGAACCCGGTGGAGCCGGGCCATATTGAAGAACCGGCTCAAGGTTAAGTTCTTGAAGAGTAAGAGGCAGAGAGTGAGGGTGACTGGTAATAGCCGGTTGGAGAAGAAGCCCAAAGTTAGTGTCTTGAGGTTGAAGGCCAAGAACTTACCGGCTGTGCAGAGGAAGGTTAAGGTTCTCGGACGGTTGGTCCCCGGATGCCGGAAAGAGGCGTTGCCGGTGATTTTGGAAGAAGCGACGGATTACATTGCTGCTTTGGAGATGCAGATAAGAGCCATGAGTGATCTCGCCGAGCTGCTATCTGGAGCTGGCTCTTCTAGCAGCTCGGCTCAGAGTCAACAACGGTAAGGTTGTCCCAATGTGACCTGACCTGGTGGTCACAGGCTCGAATAGTCAAAAACAAAATGCTCCTCTTCCGGGTTAAGATGGCCTACATTCGATATTGCTTCAGATTAGCGGGAGGCTCGTGCAGTGGGTAGCTCAGCTCTTCTTTTAATTTTTCATTTTTACCCCTCTCTATGAAGAATTCTCTGTTAAATACCATCTGTCTTGTTTTCTCTTTGGGTTCATTTTTAAATGGTAGTTTCATATCCTATGGAAGATAACACCATTTTGAATAACGTGGGTGAGATGTAAAGAATCTTTTTTCTCCCCTCTTCCTTCATTGGGTCGAGAATTTGTTAAGAGATATGTTAGAGGGAAGAGGGTAAGTTCAAGAATTATTTACCTTAAATTGTAAAGAGAAATTCCTTATTTTTCTTATGTGCACAGAGATCTCTACAACTTCATCCTCATACACTTATCAGTAATTGAATTCCAAAGCTTGTTCAGTCTGATAAAATTACCCCAAAAGTCTCTAATTTATTTGGGAAATTGATTTTAACGCTCTATTTTTGTACGCAGGCGTTCTACTTTGCACTGAATGTTATTGCAAAGTGGAGCGTCTGCGTACATTTTTGGAGCGCCAAAATCAATGTCATTTATTTGGTCGGCTTTGGTTTGTACTTGAGGGTTAATGAAACAGTATGGAATGTTGAGGGGAATCGTACTTGAGGGTTAATGAAACAGTATGGAATGTTGAGGGTTAATATGGGATTCCCCTTGTTTTGAAAAAATGTAACTTGTGGTCATTATCAGACCATCGTATTTTCTCTCGTCTCATCAAATTTAATGCTCTGTGATTTTATAACATTTCAGGGTGTTGTGACTCATGAGGGAGGGAATAGGGACAGAATGAACAACTAGTCTGTTGGAGCAATTATTTCATGGTAATCCATATGTTCATGGGGCTTCCATTTTCAAAATTTAGTTGCAGGGAATTCGTAAGTAATTGCTTCATTCAGTAATTTTTAGGTGTCGTCACAATGTCTCAGCTTCCCTTCAACCACGCATTTACCCGAGGTTGATAGACTTAGTCATTGATTTCAAATAACTATGTTATTCTGAGGCAAGTTGGGGTATCATGTGACAACGCTACAAGAACACCCAATACTTTTTTCATTACGTGCTGGGGTTAATAATTGGTTAAAAATAAATTAGCACCCCTATACTAAAGCTACTATAATACGTTACTTTGGCCTCCCTGCTTTCCATCGTGCCAGTCAATTCCTTCACTGTTCTGTTCATATAGTGTTTCAGAGACTAATGAAAACCGGTCACGTCGATCGTACTTGGTACTTTTCTCGTTTCATCAACTAAAACTCGTTCGGTGCCCAATGGGCATTGCTCCCCCTCTCACAAAAGTGCGTGGACTCGACCTCTTATCTTTCTCATTTTTTAGATGGATGGACAATGGCACTTGGAGCCCTTAATTAGTAGTATCTCTTTTAAGGGTGCTATATGTCTAATTCCTATTAATAATTCCACTGCCGACTCTTCATTACCACGTCCAGACGTGTAGAAAAGTCAGTGGACACATTTTTGTAGTGGGTTAGTGGAAAAATATATGAAAAACATTTTGAAAATGACACTTCCCCTTCTGATAAAGGATGGAAATGGTCTCAAACAGTGAGGGTGATAGATTTTGATTTTGTCCGAGTTACCAAAGTGGTAGTGGAAGGAAATTTCAAAAACCTATGCATGACCCCAGAAATGTATTCTTACATTATACTAGTATATACCCACAGATAGTATTTTAATGGGAGCTATCGCAGTTTCCAAATTGTTAACCGCACTCTCCAGAAGTTAATAATTTGAAGAGTGCGAAAATCAACCCTATATTAAATTGATTTCCACGCTTTCTTGAAAAATGCGGTTAACAATTTGAGGAGCGGAAAAATTACTCCGCTATTTTAAACTGGGCACCCAAAAAGCACAACTGTAGTATTTATGAGCACCTGTTGTGTAGCATGTGGGTTGGGGTTGGGTGTCCCCACATCATACATTGCCCTGCTTTAATGAGACCCACGAATTGGGCAGCATGTGAGATCCCTGGCCTCTGAGTAATAGTGTGGTTCCATCTGGCCCTAAATTAGGGAAAATTCATGTGGATGGGTCCACAAAAAGGAGTTGGCCTGGTACTTCTTTTGTCCATGGCACACAAATTCTCAGTTAGGTTTACTCCGGATCATGTCGGTCGGAATCGTTTATTTTGTTAGAATTCTAGAGTTATTTGTCAAGAAACTAGTAATTCGTAGTAATGAATGCATGGAGTAATGATTTTTCCGCATGATCAGTCACATTTGTCTTGTAATATCATATAAGAAGTGATTTTGAGAACTAACTATAGCATATGAGTTCTAAAACACTATTAGTGTTCAATCGAACTTGGTCTTAGGGGTTCGATGAATTCAACAAAATGAACAATTCTTGATAAAGTTAGATCCAAGATCCTTGATAAAATTAGATCCAAGATTACTTCCATAAAAGGAGCACAACAAGTATATCTTTCCACCTAAAAACACAAAGTACCCATGCCATTTGTAATCTCTCTCTCTCTCTCTCTCTCTCTCTCTCTCTCTCTCTCTCTCATGTGTTAGTTGTCACTGTTTATCAAGATCCACTCAAAAAATAGTACTGTAATATCACAAGACAATATCACCAATAATTAAGTAAAAAAACTTTACATTACTTTGATGAGTGTATTTGGTTTGGAGTACCAAAACAAGAGGTTTTCTACCTATTACACCTACAAACAATAGGCTGATTACTATAGTACCCCTTAATGTTTCTTTCAAATTTCATTAATAACCATCATCTACAATTCCGATATTAAAGCAATTTGGTATTTCTTTCCCTTTCCTTCGCTTTTGCTCTGTGCTAGAGGTGCGTGCTCGGTTGTTTGAATCTAAGTCACATAATTCGCGTGCAAATGCATGAGCGGGAGAGCACGAACGCAAGCATGAATTATGCATTTTTGAAAGTACTCATCTCGAACTATTAAAATCCGCGAGAGCGAAAACGCGAGCACAAACAGTATGAGAATTGAAAAAGCGAGCGCATGCATTGTGAGAATTGAGATGAGAGCATGATGTTTTGATAAATTAATGGAGGACCACAGAGGCATATTGGCAGAGGTATAGGGGCATGTAGGTAGGGGCTTCGATCAAAAAAGTCAGCAGAGTGACGGCAGAATTACCTTTAATGCCTCGGTGGGCATTTTTTTTTTTATAACTGAGAAAAAGTCTTACAGCCGAGTCACAATTGGATATGACTGCGTAACCCAAATCTCGGGAGAACTAGCACGGCTACACCAGTTACTGTCTCCCACTTACTATCAGAGTACTCACTCGATGAGGAATCGAAGGCCTAATCACGAGAAATTCTTTCAAAGTAAGTCATCCGCCCTTACTACTGGAGCAACCCTGAGTGTGTGTGGTGGGCATTCTTTTGTTTGTTTCATTTTTTCACGTGCACTCAAACATGCACCAGAAAACAGCACATGCAACCCATGTGCATGCCCCCCAATCCCATTTAAACAACACCACACCCCCCCCAGGCCATCACTACCAATTTTCTCAATCCAGATTTGCATTTGAATCAACCCCGGCCGATTCACTCTCACTGTCAAATTGTCATTTAACATGGTTTCATTCCTGTACGCACACACGCATATATATAGTCCTTCGTCACAATTTAAGTACTTTTCCCGAAAACACATGCGATTTTTTAAAAAGAAATAAAATAAAGTGTTTTCACGCATAATTTTTTTTTTTAATTTCTATCTACCAAATCAAAATAGTAATTAGAAATGAACTAACAATTGAGGACAAAAAAAGTGTATATTTTCATTTGTTGGTTCAATAGTAGGAGATGTCTTGGACAGCTTTAGCATGCATCAATATTTCTTCTCTGCCATCACGTTAGGCAGGCCATCCACAGTATGACTAGGGAATTCGTGAGTGAAACTCTCACAAGTCACAACTAATCCGAAGAAACTAGGTGCTCATTTTGGGTCTCTAGACTTAACCTCCTCTCTCTGCGCAAGGTTCTCAATAAATTTTCTCTCCAATTATTACTCTTCATTTTCTATATATATACCTATCTCTCCAAATTCAAAAAGAAACGGAGTCATTAATTTGCCTTCGGTTGGAATCAAAATAGATATTTTGGATTGCAAGACAATTATCTCTGCAATCTCTTGCGCTTAAAGCTAAAATTTTGAGTGTATATGCATACATAGATGTACTCCCTCCATCTCATATTGTTTGCCCCATGCAGAAGACTGTGCCATTTTGAACTTCTAATACATTACTTCCGAAATTATTATTTAATTTTTTCCACCGTTCGAAAGATCTCATTGAGTACTTTTGGAAGGTTCAATTTTTTTTAAAATATATTGTTTTATAAGAACCTTATTTTTAAGCTAAATTGACACGAGTTTTCATAAAAACAAAACAAAATGGGACACGGGGCTGTTGCTTGGCAGCTTCCTGCTGAACGGGTGCAGAGCGGCCGATCCGGCCATTCATCTCGATTAAGATCCAAGCCATCGATTGTCAAGATGAGCGGCGCCGGCCGCTCTGCACGGCTCTATAAGGAGAAGGGTCACACTTTTTTAGCTGTCCACATCTGAGTGGGGTTAGTGAATAGAATGGCACAGTGACAAACACAACCAATTTTAACTGTTTTGGTCAAGACAGCTACACTCCCATGCATTTTGTATAATGAACCTCGTGTCACCTCTTTCTAAAGCACATGTTTCAATCTCAGTTAATTACGTGATTCTTCCGAGCAACGTTTCGTTCTCATTCTCGCTCGCAATCATCACTCTATGCTATCTTCCGTCCTCAACTTCTCTTTGATTTTTTTTTATTTTTTTGTAATTTGGAAGGTTTTCAAAAGACGTTTTCACGTTCTCTTTACCTATTTTGCCCATGCTTGAATGCACACGCATTATGCGACTTATGTTAAAATCACATTCAAAGGCGGAGACTGGTTGGTTGGACGGAGACGGGTGGGAGCTGCGGCCCCCAAAACTCCAAAATAGTTTGTACGGAGTATAGTATTTTTATCCAAATTGAGTTTATATTTGAAAAAAGGTCTCTATAAACTGTGGAAGACCATATTATTACCTTTGTAAACAATAGATAATTTTACTTTATTCATCCAATTTAGCTTTAAGAATACCTTTTTTTTGGTAAATAGTTTTTTATTCTCTCCCTCCCTCCCTCCAGCGGTGAATACAAAAATTTTATAATGAAATTTGTAGCAGGCCGAGCCAATGGCTCACACCTCACCAAGCGAGGTGCCGAGTCGTGCTAGGGCGGTTCGCCTGAGTCCGAGCCTTAGCTTGGTTCCGGTTCGGCAAACTGTTAGATTCCCAGAAGAAGTTCCATCAGAATCAACTAAAGCTATCAGCTTGGCACACCGACCCTTTGACGGTTGGGCTCCACGTTTGGCCTTGAACGGACGTGAGGGCCATGCCGTTAGCTCACCCACGTGGGAATTACAACCGTAGCCATGATGACGACTGTGACATCATCCGAATGGTTACAAGCTTGGATAAGGTCAAGAGCACGTGAAGGTGCCAGCTCATCCTATAAACGGTTATGAAACCCTAGCGTGACGGAAGGGTGATGTCAGACAAGCACATGTACAGTCTTGTAAGCCAAGCTAATTAAGGAATGCCCTATAAATACCCCATTATGCCAACCCTAGAGAGGTACATGCTCTTGCACTCTAATTAAAACCCTAGTTCTTGGCTTTTATCTCTGAACAACTATACTCATCCTTGCACCAGAGGGCCATTCCGGAGATCGATCCGCCGGTGTGATCTTTTAGTCGTGCTTCCTTGTGCAGGCTAGGTGGAAGTCAGGAGCCATTCTCGAACCACAGTCAGGAAAGAGCGAATCAGATTCATCGGAGCCTCACAAAATTCGATGATAAAATTTTTGTATTCGCCGCTGGGGGAGGGAGAGGGGAAAAAAAAAACTGATGAAAACAAAAGAAATAAGTAGATATTTTCCAAGTACATGAGGCCTATAGACTATTACTCCTATTTATCAAGGAATCTAGCTACTAGCCGACTATCCTTTTTCGAATTTCCTTTTCCATCACTTTTCGATAATGCACTAATTACCAATTATGCTAACGCAAAGAAGGATTGATATTGACCTTGATTGAGAAATTTGATGTGCCAAAAAAACCCCCCCATAGAATTGTGTTCGATCCATATAAGAATTTAGGAATTCATCTCTAGATATAACGCAAAAATTAACAAAAATGAATTTCGTAGCTCTTTAACGGTTTGTTGTGAGAAAACACGTGCTAGCTCCATATCACCGCTAGCTAATCAATTAAGTTCTTCCGCCCGATAGGCTACACTTGTAGTGTGTTAGTGTAGGCTCTGATTGCAACTGTAAATTAATCCGCACCAATTGATTAGCTAACCTCTAGCTTTCAAAAGTTATAGAACGCAATTTGGAGTACTCCCTCCGTTCCAAATTAATAGTCCGGTTCGGTCTCCAATGCAATTTTTAAATTGTTAATATCTTTCAATTTATAATGTCTTTAAAGATTTTAAAAACTTTGTATAATAGAACTAATTGAGATCTATCATATGAGATCCATATTGCACATAAAATTCATTATAGATTGAAATATATTAAAAAATTTAAAAATGCATTGGAGACCGAACTGGACTATTAATTTGGAACGGAGGGAGTAATAGTTAGTGGACGTTACCCTTGTATATATATATATATAATTCAACATTCATACATGTAACCGATGTGAAAATAAGGAGGGATTTCACATATTTTGATTGGTTGGGTTTAGCATAGAGTAGATTTTCCTATTGACACCCCCAAAAAAAATCACATGGTCAATCGCACAAATGTTCCATAGATTTGTAGCAATATACAGTAGTATATTCTTTTGAAATTTTAGCCTTTTTTTTTTGTGTAATGGAGGAACAGTCCTACAGTCAGATCACTAAATGGACCCGACTGTGCAACCGAAACCTCCGGTGGAGTTAGCGCGGCCACACAAGCCACGACCCTCCACTTACTTCAGGGTACTCACCCTATGGAGAATCGAACCTCATACCTTAAAAAGTACTCTCAAAGCCTTGTACTCTATATCCGTTTAGATACCTTGTTATCATTCGTCTATGATTCAGACTGAAGAGAACATGTTTAAAAAAGAATCCAAGAGGAACAGCATACAAAATAGGGGGAACAATAATGTAAGTTTTTTTTTTTCTTTTCTTTTCTCTCTTTCTTCGGATCGATCAATTTGTTATGAAAAGTCTAAAACTATCTTAAAACAGAAAGTCTAACTGCACAGATAATTGTGCACATGCAGATCACGGTGTAGTACCCACTACAGGTTTCACACAAACGATTCAGACCATTCATTAAAAATAACATATTTTTTCGAGGGTTTCGAAAAATCAGCTCAAATCGATATTTATAGGTGCTCGATCCAATCATCATCAAAAAAAATATCTATGCAGTTAACAACTCTCCTTCATAAATTTGTCATGTGAGTTGTGAACGTCGATTTTCGCTTGAAATATTACCAGAAGGACGGAATACATTGAACAAGGGATGAAAGTGCAGGGATGAAAGTTAATTCAATTAAATTTATGAAAATCAAAATGAAACATCAATAAGACTTTAGGGACGATTGCATAATAAAACAAAAGAAAAATATAGTCGTGATTATGGAATTACTAGAGCTAGTATTATTAGACGTCATAGGCTGGTTAGGCAATTCTTTTCCTTCTAATAATGCAAGTGTCACGGCCAGTTTTCCCACACCTCGACTAATCTTGAGGGACCAATCTCACTGCCTACTTTCAGAGAGCCCGATTAAATGCGAAAAAAGCTCCGTTTGAATTGGCCTAAAAGAGTTCATTAATAATATTATTACTCTTATTGCTAGCTAGTAGTAGTATGTTATGACAGCCATACTTGCCCTTTACAAGTTTGGTTTAGGGGGCAAGTTTCCATCATAGCACCAAAACATAAAGCCAAAAACAATTGAAGAGATCGGGAGACAAAGGAATACATAATTTACGTATACGGCCGCAAAACTCTTTTTTTTACTTTCTTTTCACAAGGTTAATTTAATTTGAAATGCTTGTTGGAACAAAAAATATTGAAGTCTCCAAAGCATCATAAACATAATGTAATTTTCCTAAAATATAGGAAAGCACCCTTTTTTATCTTTTTTTCTCGTTGTTACCGCGAGTTCTTAAGAAAATGAAGAGCAAATTAAAATTATAGAATTGAGTTATTTCTCAGCAATCTAGAAGTTGAGAGATTAGGTTTCCAAGTTAATCCAAAAACTGCATGCATCCTTAAAATGGAAGTTGAAGGGTACCCTAAAAAACAATGGTAACATATACTCCTATGTCTTAATGCTCATATTAATTATATGTATAATTTAATTATAAAAACATATATAGATGTATTAATACTTTGGCAACTTTAATTAGCATATAATTGTTAGCTTAATCAGACAGACTAATTGAACCCATTACCACAGCAGATAATGACAGCTGGTCCAACAAAAAACAAAGGGAAAAAGTGACAAGCACATGGGGAGTCATGGACCTTAAAACTTTTGATTAGGACCTAAAGTTAATTAATTAATTAAACAATTAGCAAGTTGATGATCAGCTGACAGTTTCAAAATTAATTAATTAAAGCTCCCACAAACCTATTCTTCTCCAGTTAGCAGAAACTACACGAAATGCCAATCACAAAAATGTTGGGAATTAATTGTGGGTCCCAATGGAGCATCAAATCATCAATTAGTGGAATTTAAAGCATAATATGAGAGAGGGCTCACATGTTAAGTGGCTTAAAATATGCTCTCTCTTTTTTTTTTCTTTTTTTAAAGTAGTTGTGGTGGTAATGTAAGCATTAATTAGTTGAGAGCTTCAACCACAAGTGTTTGGGCCAAATTGAATCTTTCATTACTTGGAAGAATAAATTAATGATGCTTAAGCTTAAAGAAGATTTTTCCATGTGATTATGGTCCTATGACATTTAAAGCAATATTGCTCTCTCTCTCTCTCTCTCTCTCACACACACACACACACACACAGAGACACAAAATATTCAAAGTGTTTGCCCCATGTAACTGGAACAAGAAATTAAGGTTCTTTTCTTTGAAACGCAGTTGTGCTAATTAAGGACGTTTAATGTCTTGTGTTCCATAATGGAGTGTTAAAAACTTTAGTAGAAACAAATGTTTTGAAACTATTTTCAATCACACCTATGGAAAAAATCTTGGATTTATATACATTGTTTCATCATTTTGAATGCTAATCTTTCATACATACTGCATGTGTAGGTTTTTATATATTAATATATAGGTCTTTTTTTTTTCATTGGTCAAGCTTTAAAAACATGGTATATATGAATCAACATTTTCTTCCGGGCTTCGCTCTTTAAGGTCTCAGGTTCAACTACCATTGTCAACATGATCTAGCCCAACTCACTCCACACACAAGCAGGCGAAACAGTTGCGGGAGGACGTGCAGTGCGGATTAGTCAGAGCTAATTGAAAGAGTAGTGTTTGGACAAATATTCTGATAACAGATCGAGGATCCTGTGCCAATTTACTGTAGAGACCCTACCTCCACTTTTTTTGTAGCTTTATTTCCCATGCAAACAAGATATGGTCTCTGCACCATGTGACTACTACAACAAAGGCCAAAAGGAGGAAAACTTGGCATTCAATTAAAAAGAACTTCATAATTAAGTTAAAAGCATGTCTAAGGCCACATGGAGGGGTCATTTCTTGTCCATTTAGGCTCTCTTCAAAGAGAATAGGAAGAAAAAAAAAAAAAAGGAAAAGAATAGTTTCTGTACATTGGCTCTGACCGACCCAATGTAGATTGGAGTACACAAATGTGCATGCCTGTAACAAGAGATATCCAAACTGTCTTTTTGTAAGATCGCAAAAGTTCATCGCAAGGTAGTCCAACTGCACGACGACACAGGATCTAGCTAAGTATTGGTGGTGGATGATTTTTGTCCTATGCCCGTATTTTTCGCTGTTCAAAAAAAAAAAAATTACAGCTACTCTCCGAATATGTAGCCGAATCGAACCACGCCCTACATTCAGGTTATACGTTCTATCTTTTTCAGTTTAGTTTGCTGTTGTATGTTGCTTCATGTAAATCGTTTATTTGCTTGAATGAAGTTCTTGCCATTTCTTGAGACAAAAAAAGTTACCTACTAGATACAAAATAAAGCAGATCTTTGGTTGAGTTGGGTTGATCGTCGTTTTCTTTCTGCCATATTCAATTACTGTTGGATGTATTTTTTTTTCTTTTTCCAAATAAGACGGGATAAATGTGGATATAGGTATCAAATAGTTGAGATACGTGCATATTCCCGTGTTGATTCTATCATTTTCTTTGCAGCTTTGCATCTCAATGTAACCTTTGTCGAATTTCAATAAATTTTCGTTCCGCCAATTAGTGAAAAAACAAATAGTTGAAGAATAGGAACATTAATACCGATAAGAAAGAGAATAAAAATTAGAAGGGATAACAAATCAAAAGTAATCGAACAAAGCTTGTTTGGTTGGGTTAGCTTCATTGGTGACATGCACCAATTATAACATGGCAATATGGCATCAATTAATTAAGTTCCATTTTTCTAATCTTTCACCTTAGGCTCCGTTCAGTTGCCAGGAATGCTGTACCGGAAAGTTATTCTCAGGAAAAGTTAAGTCAAGTGAAGTAAAGGAAAATGAAATCTATTTTCTTGTGAGTGTTCATTTGACAGTTTTTTTTTGCAGGAAAACTAAAGTTTAGTGGTTCATTTGCCGGGAAAAGACACTTATGAGAAACTTCTTTATTTTTATTCCCATGGCTAATTTTAAATAAAAGTAACTTTGAGAGC
>JAOTQK010000019.1:28699852-28721112 GCA_025642025.1 Rhododendron ferrugineum
GGGGGGTGGGGTTTCGTAGGAATGGCAATTGGGCGGATTGGAGGCGGATATTGACATATCCGAACAGATAACGGATCGGATACGGACTGGTCGGTCGAGATGGCCATCCCTAGGTTTCCGTCTGTTGATAGGTTCGGAAATTGCACCAGGCGAGAGAACCGCTATTTCCCTATGCTTTGCTACAGACCTCTATGGGAGGTCAAGTAAGTAATTGAGGACCAACTTGCATACATTTCGACTATTTGCTGGAAAACTATGCCATTGTCTAATAGCAAGCTAGGGCCCATTTCAAGCAGGCATAAAGTTCTGTATGGTGGCAGGCCTTATAACTTTTTTTTCCAATGGCAAAAGAAAATTTTATTAATTTTGAAAATGTTACAAAGACTAGAGAGAACAATGATTTGACGGCATCATATAAATCCATAAACAAAGCTAAGAATAATTCGGTGTCAATCCCAAACCCAATTCGAGATTCACAATTGTCAACCAAGAAAACATCCATTTGGACAAGCACATATGCCTAATTATGGGCATGCTTTATAAGAGTTGATAACATTTGTGAAATTTTGAACCTTGAGACTTAAAAATTAGCAAATCCTTTTTGTTTCGGGGTCTTGAACATTAATTAGGCCTGGTTGAGGAGAAAAATTATATGCCGTGTGTGTCGTGATCGCACCTTGGTCCATACCATAAGATTACAAGCTTGACTAATCGATCTCTTTCTCTTGTACGTAATTGGGAAGAAAGAAAACGATATAGGAGGCTAGCTTCGCGGCAGCATGAGCCATGCACTGCTACATATCGATGCGTGACACCTTCGAAATTATAGTTATAGAGTTTTCGTGGGAGCCGAATTTGCGAGCTCGAAAGTAAGACCTTTACTGGTTGTCATATTTTCACTCAATCTCTCCTCTTTCGTACTAATTAAATACATTTATTATTTCAACTACTAATAAAATTCCACGTCTTGGATATGGAGTACTCACTTGACATAATATTCAGACCTCCCTACTCAGGCTTCGTTCTTTTGGACTTAATTTAAATATGAGAATTTTGTCCTTATTTGAATTTTTTTCGCATTTGTTAGTTTTGCGCCAAACTTTTGTGGGTTATTGATTCGTCTCGACATTTTTGCGCTAAAAAGTGGTTATTTTTCAAAATACTTGGGTAAAAGTGCCAAAATTTTTACTTTTCCGATTCCTCTCGTCGAGACGAATCAATAACCAAAAAAAATTGACGCAAACTAACAAATGCGAAAAAAATTCAAATAATGACAAAATTTTCAGATTTAAGTTAATAACATGAACTTTTGGCTTGAAGAAGACTCACAATGATAGACCCAAAATATGAATTTGCGTGACATACCTTAACGCGCACAGTTACATGTGTAGGAGGATGTTAAGAAAAATAATCTCACATTGCTTTGTTATGATGCTAATTAACACTTAATATAATGTTGGGACCTCTTCAATTAACAACATATATACTTAAGTTTTGAATTAAATATGAAGTTTCTGCAATAATCATGCAGATGCTGAGATTAAAAACTCATTGGAGAGTGGGAGCTAGAGTTGTTAAAACATCCTGCACCTCACATAATTGTGATGTAACTCAGCTAGTTGACCATTGTCATGATACGCATATTGAGAGAGAGAGAGAGAGAGAGAGAGAGAGAGAGAGAGAGAGAGAGAATTCCAATATGAAATCTGAGTCTCGTGAACAAGATAAGTTTCACGGCTTAAAGTATTACCAAAAAACTAGAATTAATTAATTCATATGAAATCCTTTGTATTAGCAGAAAATCTTACTTAACCACTAACTGTAAAGTCCACCGGGAATATGTGGTGGTTGTCTGGAACCTAACCGTCTAATATCTACTAATCTATACTCCTACATTTAATTAATAAAAATGGGTTATGGAATCTTTTTTTTTTTTTTTTTATGGTAACCGCCATGGGTATAATAATTCCAATTTTATCTAGAAACAGAATCACTAACTGCAATTATAACGGCAAATGATTCATAGAATTGAAAATAGAACGATTTAAGCTCACTAAATTGACAATGTTACACCACAAGATGCTATTCGATGGATCCTTGATAAATTCAGTTTTTATGTCCTCTTTATGAAGTGGGCGTGTTGGAACAGTCGAGGTGCATGTATAAATTGGCTCGGGCATCGGGTTATCAAAAGAAATATTAGCGTGTGAGAATATGACACGGCACGATAACATCACCATTCCAGTTGTATACGAAGTTAGTGGGTTAGGGTTGACTATTACAAAAATTACGTATGTGACGGACCTCATAAATGATCATTAAAAAAAGATTTTGATATTCGCGCTCTACTTTTTACTGATGGTGATCCACTTTGTTTATAAAGTTACTAGTAACTTCACGTTAAAAGTGGAGCGCCATCAATAAAAAGTGGAGCACAAAAATCAATTTTCTTAAAAAAAGTCAATTTTGGGATGAATATTTAACCAGCAAAATCTGAAGTCATCACGCATAACTCCTCGATTACACGTCGCCCAGATCCGCTAGAAAAATTTAACCCGAAACAACACGATGAACTATGTTATACTCCCTCCATTCCAAACTGTTGGCTTCCTACGAATAGTCGTGTAATTTTGAGATCAGAAGATAAAACACTTTCGTATATAATTTTTTGAGTTTCTTTCACCAAATTAGATAACTCATGAATAACTTTAATTTGGCACCAAAAAATTCAAAAAAAATATCGGAGTACATGAATAACCTAGAGACTACTTGGGGAAAAAATTATCATAAGTCTGTGCACAAATTCGGATAAAGATGTATTCAGAGCCATTTGATGTCTCTCATGGTTCTGGGATTTTAGACGGTTTAGAACCATTTGTGTCCGAATCTATGGGCATGAAGCATGCTCCCTCGCCTCAAAAAGGAAAAATAGAAATCTCTTCTTTCTTTTTTTTGGTAATACAAGAAAAATAGAAATGTTAGTAAATGTTCTTTTTGCTGTTCAATAAAAATTTCGGTCAATCACAACTTGAGGAATTTAAACAAAGGCCTCCTGGGGGCGGTTGGGCGGTGGTGTTGGTCTGGGCGGTGTTGCTTACGGTGTTTTGTGCGGCGGTGGTTTGGGTGTAGGTTAGGATTTTGTGGGTTTGGGTTTGCCGGGCGGGTCTTCCTTGGCCTGTTTGTTGGGAAAATGACGGTCAATGACGTGTTTTGATAATTAATACCTGGCAAGAATATTTTCAGTATTAACAAATGTTCTTTAGCTTGTTCTTGGCGGGTATTAATTATCAAAACACGTCATGGGCCGTCATTTTCCCATGTTTGTTTTGTTTGGGCTTTGTTGTATATTCGGGTTCCGAGTGGGCTAGATTGTACTATTTTTGGGCTCCCGGTTTAGACCGTTTGGGCAGGGCTTTGGCCCTTGTGATGTACTATCCAACTTTTTGTTGGATTTCTCCTTCCTCTCTTCCCGTTTTTAAAAAAAAAATTGCCTATCAAAAAAAAAAAAAAAGAAGCCTCCCGGGGTATAGAAAATTGGGAGCACATATTCCTGCACAAAATTCCATCCATGTTATTATAAGGTGATTGTAAATAGTAAAATAACTTTGGTCGGTTTTAGTCCAAATATAGACTATTGGTTGTGGCATCTTATAACCCAAATTCGTATTTAATTTATCGATAAATCTGTGTAAGAATCTCATTGTCCATGTAAAATAATGTTGCTTAATATGATCAGTAAAATATCTCAAAATGATAACTGACGCTTAATTTGTTGAGATTACAACTATCCTGTAAAGTAGTCGGGGTAGTACTAGCAATTTATTTAAGTTAAAACTCTGACACATTCTGACGTGCCTTTAAACACGGACATCCGCTAGCTAGTCCTAATTAATATGCGCAAGTTGTTGCCGAAACTAGCATGAGGCAGGTATATATATATATAAAAAGATAGTACTCCATAGAGATACACAGGTGATATTAGAATGGGCCAATTCCTACATATCCTATGGAAAGCAACTTTCTAGCAAAGCAACCTCAGCTGTGATGTTAAATAAAAAGAGGGTAGGGGCCGGGGGAGGAAAGAGAGAGTCTTGTTAACATCTTCTTGTTTCTAGTGCTGGTGAAAGTTTATAAGCAAATAAATAAGGACTGTGCTACTGGTACAGCACTTGCTGTACAGACAGCGCGCACAAACGCGCTTTTGGGCTCGTTTCGATCGGGTCCAACAAAGATAATCGGAGCCGCTTATTTTGTTCGAAATATTTTGTTTTAGGTCCCTATAAAAAATCGGCTCCAACCGATATCGTTAAGGACGTTTACGAAACGTCCAATTTTACAAGCTTAAATTCCGAAGCAAAATTGGACGTTTCGTAAACGCCCTTAACGATATCGGTTGGAGATAATTTTTTACAAGGACCTAAAAAAACATATTTTGAACAAAATGAGCGGCTCCGATTATCTTTGTTGGACCTGAGACGGGCCCAAAAGCGCGTTGTGCGCGCTGTCTGTACAGCAAGTGCAGTACCAGTAGTAGCATTTCTGAATAAATAAACAAACCCCACTTTACGCGGTGTTAAGTTACGCGGAAAGACCATTAAAATATTGGTGTAGGAAAGATATGAGTAATTAATTAAGTACTCCTAATTAATTAATAGATTAATTTATTGCATGAAATTATGAAAAGCAAAGTTTTAATTTTGAAATGCATGAAGTGGTTAGATAGAGCATATATGAATGGTACGCATGCATCCTCAAGACATCCGTTGATTGGTGCAAGTTCAAAGTATCTGACCAAATAAGAGGGGGGAAAGTGACATAATTAAAAAGATTTGGAATATTAGTATTATCTAGTGTCGAAGATATAAATAATAAAAATTACTCCCGGAAGACAATATTATCGGCTTGCTCACGAAAAGTTTTTAGGAGTACATTTTGAGATTTTGGTTTCTGAAAAATACTACTCCATCCGTCCCAAAATACTTGTCCGGTCCGCAAAACGGAGTGTTAAAAATAATCTTGAAAAAATTCGAACTTTTTTCACAAATTAAAAATAATCATTGATATCTAGTAAGTTGTTAAAAAACTTTTGATTTTTTCTTGCAAAAATTGTATTATTTTTAACACTCCGTTTTGCGGACCGGACAAGCATTTTGGGACGGAGGGAGTATTGTTAGTGTTTGTCAGAAATTATTATCAATGAATTTGAAAATTCTCTAGAGATTTCTAGAAGTTGGAATAGGGCCCAAGTTTCAGTTAGACAGATTTTGGATGGTTAAGAGTTATATATTCATATAATTCCTGAATGCAAAAGTTGGTATTCAGAGCTTGAAAAGTAGTCGACCACTATATTTTTGGTGTTCAAGGTTTACTCAATAATTAATCGATATACATGAAGTTTTTCGTGTTCAAGGTTTATTAAAAAAAAAATAAGAAATATTAGTCCAGAAATACAAGAAGGTAAATAAGAATTTGGCGTCATGTCACAGGAGGAGAAAATTTTTTATTGATCCCCTAGTCCCGGCGTAGATGGCCTGCCCTTGACCCGACCAGAAAGGAAAATAATCGAAGTGCTCATATGCTGGTCCAGGCCTCTTAGTAGCTCCGCCACTGTAAAATAGCAACAAGGCGACCAGCAGCATCAAGAAACTTCAAAACCCAAAATCAGCAGAAAACATTACCAGAAGCTCTCCAAACCTTTGGACAGTATCATTCCATTTGTCAAGCCCTTTAAGTAATGAAAGAATATTATCGGGAAAACATATAGATATTGAAGTAAAATTAAATAACAATTATATTTAATTTAATTTAATTTCGTAGTATGTACAATTAGAAAAAGGAGGGGATGATTTTGACAGTATATATGGGTACATTGCATGTGCTCCCAAATCTATTTTCCTATAACATGCATGTGGGGTGGTCGATCGATGTTACATCAAATGCGATCGAGAATATTAACCAAATGAGACCATACAAAGTGAGATAGCTAGCTAGCTAGATGAGGACCATTATCCTACCCCTAATTGGTACACTCCAAACACATTATAGCACTGCTATTTAATTAGTAGGCATGAAATTGGAAATCATGTCTACATCTACCTCTGTATATACATTTTGCCAGTATTAGAGAATGATTATATTTGTGTTAAGTACGCCTGGTATCATATTTCAGGGTAAAAGTTAGTGATGGTAAGCTGACTCGGACCTCTTCAAATATATATATATATATATATATATATAGAAAGATAAGTGATGGTATGTACACAGATCGAGTGTCCAATAAAAGATTTTTTTTATTTTTTTTACTTTTCTGGTATGTGAAGATAAAAAGGAAGGTTCCAATGAGGAGAGATTATTTGATGCTCCTAGACCATGCTACACACGTCGATCCTTCAAACTATACATTTCGTTCATTTTGGTCCTTTCGTAGTGGACTAAAATTATGAAACAGAAAGAGTACATGTCCTCTACGACCAAATCAAGGCAAATGTAATTTCACAGGCTAATTAGTAATTATGGAAGAATCCATGGTCATAAGAGTGGGCTCATAAGTTGAAACAATTAAAAAAAAATCATAAAGTTGAAAAAAAAGGTAGGAGCAGAAAGAAAAATAATACAGTGTGGATTTTGACGGTGTTGGGTTGTCGGGGAAGAAGTAAATGCTGCTGATGAATTGGTGACACTGATATTGTGTCACCATGTGCATGACATCCAAATTCCTACCCACGTGCCAAAAGCTTCTTTCACACGCTTCTGAAATAAGGTCCATAAAATTGTACAGTACTCTGATAGAAGTTTGTGAATGCAAAAATGTACGTTAAATTCTGAGCTTTTCGATCTTTTGTAGTAGAGATAGAAAACCAGTAGTAATCTTTTTTTTGAAAAAAAAAATACTATAAAATTAAGTAATCTTTTTTTTGCTTTTGTTTTTATTATAAAATATATAATATAATCCTTTTGTTATGTGTTACTTTGATTATTTGCCGATAAAAAAAAGGACAATGAAGCCATTTATACTAGATTGTTAATAATCAACTCAGCTGAAAACTTGAGTTGTTAAGTAGACGAGTAATAACAATATTGGCCTTTCTCTATGCGTTCTTTTTAAACTTATAAGTTTGAAACTTATTTCGGTATTTTTTATTTTTTCGCAACTTTTTGTTTAGCTTTTCGACGTAATTTTAGGGGTTAATCATTTGTCTCGACAAGATGAATCCAAAAAATATGAAAATACAGACCGATGTTGAAAAAAATCAAATAAGACGGCACTTAAGCTCCAAAACATAGCTGTTTGATATTTTTTTGTCTTTAGTGAACTTTTTTTGCTTTTGGTCATAATTTTATACTTTTTAAACATCTCTCGTCAAGACGGATGATTAATCCAAAAAAAATAAAATTCACACGAATCTATCAAAAATTTAGGAAAGACGAACAAAACACAAAAAACGAAAAAATAAGTTAAATTTAGAAGAACTCAGCCCAAGAGTATTTAGATGAAATAAAGGGGGAACTTATTTCAATAAAAAGTCAAGTGTTTCTTGAATCTTACCAAACTAAGGTCTGTCCCTAGTGATTGGAAAGTACTATTGCATCATTCTAGATAGCAAATTGTGATCACAATAACTATGTATCAACTATCATGGTTTGCGGATCAAAAAAAACTATCATGGTTTGGACCATGCAACCAGCCTTAGAAAGGTGAGGGGCCTAATCCCACTCAAATGGAAATATATATATATATATACACGTAAAGGGAAAAAAAAAGGCACAAACTTTATGAAACACATCAATTAAATGGACCACTTAATACATTTCCTACTTGATTACTACATCATTACTCAAGCTATTTTACATAATCCCTCTTTGATTAACCAAATCTATTTATCAAACGTTCATTATAACTAATAACATCTATATATCCCAATCTTGAGATAATTACTTGTCATGCGTACAATTGGGTGTGAGCTTTACTTTTCGTAACTTGTGACTTCTTATCTCAAAGATGGTGGTGCAAGAAAGAAAAGAAAGTTACAAGAATGTGTCCTCCATGCCATATTATTTGTCATTTTCTGAAAGTTCTCTCTTTCTAGAACAAGAAATAAAGTATACTTAATTTCGTGCATAATTTCATAGTTTTTCTATCAATTTAAAGATCTCAATTAGTTCTTCAAATAAATGTAAAGCTTCCAAAAAATTATGCACTATGGAGCTTTATTTTTATCTAAAATTTAATGATACAATTTTTAAAAAAATTGATGGCCAAATTTTGTTTTGAGAAATTCTGTTAGATTATGCGGTGTTGATTTTTGTTTTTCCAATGATCAGCTTTACCTTAAGTTCAGTCGTAACAAACACCCACAATGTCAAGTTAATGAAAAGATTGTTGTAATCAAACGGGGGAAGTGAAAATTCAAGAGGGAGATTGATAAAGACTAGCCAAAAATATTGAAAAATAGGTGGTGAAAAATTAAACATGCATGATAGAGAAAGGGAGCGTGGGGGAGGGACATTCTTGTAATCCAAGAAAGAATTTTCCGTGAAAAGTGGAAAAGGAAAATAAAAAAACCCGGAAAAAGAAAATCAAAAGAAACTAAAAGTTTTTTTTTAATTAGTATTATTATTTTATTTTTAAAAAGTCGGAATGGGGTTTTGGGTTCACACTCACATGCAAACGAGCCAAAAGAAATTCTAACGTGTAACCGGATGCGAGTCCACACACAGCCGGTTCCCGGTCATATTTCCGCGTTTGAAAGCGTAGACTATTCTGCCGGACCACCCGGCGGTCTTGCGGCATTTATTGCCCAACAGTTCCTTTCACATAATGGTCCGTACACCCTGTCCACCGCCACCTGCCGGTCTCCCCAAGCTTTTTTTTTTTTTTTTTTTGGTAAACCTCCCCAATCTAGAAAACATCCTTTAGCCCAACCTCCACCACCTCCTCCCTCCCTCTCTCTCTCTCTCTCTCTCTCTCTCTGTCTCATATCTCTCTCTATCTAAAAGCAACGTCACCCCATCAAAAATCTCTTCACATTTCAAAACCCAAAACACACACACTCTCTCTCTCTCCCTCTTTTTCACTCCCCCTCTCTCTCTCTCTCTCTCTCTCTCTCTAAACAAAAATACTGCACTTGAGAACCTTGAGATGAACAACCAGTGCCGGTGGTAATTTATCAGTATATGGAGAAGAAAGAAGAGGTGATAAAGACGGAAAGCCCGATGGTGAATTTGACGTTTGCAGATCAGATTCCGATGAGTTTCGCCTCGTCGGGGATCTTCGACATACCATGTGATCAGGAGGGAGAAAAGGGTGGTGGTGGTTCTTTAGGGTTTGTGGACATGTTGGGTATCCAAGACTATTATTGCAACCCATCTTTATTCGATATGTTCCAAACACCGCTGCCGCCACCACACCAACCGGTTCCGTCGCCGGCTGTCCAAGAGTCGTCGGAGGTGGTGAATACTCCGGCGACACCGAATTCGTTGTCGATGTCTTCGTCTTCGGCTGAAGCTGGAAATGAAGAAAAAGAGTCTAAAACAACTGTCGAAGAAGGAGAAGAGCAGGATCAAGCAAAGACCAAGAAACAGTATGCCTTTTTCTCCCCACTCTATACATTATATTCCTAATTTTCATTTTTAATAGTTTCTTTGTTTATTTTGCACACAAAAAAAAAAAGGTTTATTGACAAACCCATTGAAGGGATAAGTAGGCTGTGTCATCTTGTTCTTCAGAATCGAAAATTTTCGTTAACAACCCATTTTTTTGACTCAATTATTTTTTTTGTTTTTGTTTTTGCTAAAAGTAAAGTTTTTTTTTTTTTTGTGTGGGTATAGGTTGAAACCCAAAAAGAAGAACACAAAAAGGGAAAGGGAGCCGAGATTTGCGTTCATGACAAGGAGTGAGGTTGATCACTTGGATGATGGATATAGATGGCGAAAGTACGGCCAGAAAGCTGTGAAAAATAGCCCTTTTCCAAGGTATTTATTTATCTTTACCAGAAAATTAGTAATTAATTTCTCCATCAGATACATCGATCCCCTTTCTTATATTCAATATATGTGATTTTGCTACCTTTGATTGAAACCATGTTAAGGAGTTGATTACAGTTCGAGGATGTGAGTCTATAAACCGAAATAACCGAATCAAACCACATCAAATCGAGCAATAAGTCTCAATCAACTGAGGCCGACAGCTATGCAAAATATTTGCATTTTCATATAGATATAGAATTATGTGGCCATTTTTACTGTTTCATTTCATCCGGCCAGGATGTGTGCTTGCTCGATGTGGAAATTCTATTTTCTAGGCCATCTTTATGTCTCGCGAAATCTTGTCTGATTCATGCACTGTATGTTTTTACGCAGGAGCTACTACCGTTGCACCACCGCGGCCTGTGGTGTGAAGAAACGGGTGGAGAGATCTTCAGATGATCCGACGATTGTAGTCACGACCTACGAAGGCACGCACACGCATCCGTGCCCGGTGACACCGCGTGGCAGCATCGGAATCATGCCGGAATCCACCGGCTTTGGTGGCATTGGTACTTCCTCTTTCGTTCTTAATCCACCACCTCATCACTACTATCATCAGCAGCAACAACAACAACAACAATCCTATTTCCATAACCCAACAACTTCATTGAGCTTTAGTACTACTACCAATCCCTCATTCCCAACTTTTGTTCAAGAAAGACCGTCTTGCCCCTCTTCATCTTCTTTGCTTCGGGATCATGGACTTCTTCAGGATATTGTGCCTTCGCAGATGCGAAAGGAGCCGAAAGAGGAGTAGAAAATAGTTGCACAGGAATATGGGTATGTAATTCGCTCTCTCACTGACTGATGATGCTGAGGTTGAGGGTTATAGTTAGATAAGAACCCCACCTCACCATTTAGATACATTTCTTTGATTATCATTGTAAAACGACTGTGTTTTGTTTACCTGTGGAGGACTAGCTACTTTCATCTTTGGGTCCTCTCTGTTGCTCTTTGTAACTAGTTAGTAGCCTTTTACTAATTATGGAGAGTTGGGTATATTTTCTTTTAGTTGTGTATCTAATACTCATTGTTCTTCTTTGGTTGGTAATTAAAGGGCATATTGGTCTGTGAAACAGTGAAAGGGGAATGAACTCGATCTTAGCGTATTTAGGGTTAGGGTTTCTCCACTTGACAAGTTGCTCCCCATGACCTTTTTTTTCTCAAGTTATTTTTTCTTGTGGGAGAATCTCATGACCTAACTACTGAAAATGTTGTAAAAGAAAAATTAGGAATTTGGTCATGTGCCTCGCTTAGGAAGGCTGGATAAACCCTAAAAATGGAATGGTGAAGAGCATCTCGAGCTTATTCTTCAAAACTACTAAGAATTAAAAGTGTACTTTTGCTACCTCATTTTACTGGTTTAAGGATGGGAGTGTATTCTAGTAGACTCTTCAAATTCTGGTTTTTTATATTAGGCTATGCTTTGCTACCTTAATTGTGTATTCTAACAGACTCTTCAAAAACCAAAACAATTTTTGTAGTATGATTTGGCATTTGAAGGATATTACCCATACGCCAAATTTTCGAAGAGAAAGAAAAATAGTTTGCAGGGTGCACGGACTGGTTTTTGAAACTTCCGAAGATCTTACAAAACCTCTTCTTTTTTTTTAACATTTGAAGTATGTTCTAGAGACGATTTAACGACGATAAAGACCTCGACCGTCTCGCATTAATTGGAAGTTTGTATTTGTAACATTAGGTATATATATAAGTAGCTAATAGAAATGATCATATGCCTTTTGAGTGAGTTCTTGTAGTTATAATTTCTACTTTTGAACCTTGAGATATGGTATGTGGTGCAGTAGGGCAAGAATTTAATTGCCACCAGAGAAAGAGAAAGAGCCTTCTTAGCTAAGAGCATGCATCGTGACCAGTAGTTCTACGTGGCTTTTTGATTCTGTGAACTTTCACATCAATGATGTGTTCATGAATTCCCTTTATACTTGCTTTTTAGTACAGGAAGCTAAAAGTGAAGGCCAAATTAAAGTGTTGTTTCAACCATATTTTTCAAGTTATCAGAATATTGTTGATGAGTTTTGAGCCATTGGCATGGTGTTGTGTACGTACATGTTGGCAAGAAAGAAAAAGTGCTAGCTTCTTTATTCAGTGTTCCCGTGTTACTCCTAACCATTTACGAAGCGACGAATCATGCGATAGTATAACAACATAATTCATCTTTATTCGGTGGTTAGGAGACGGGGAGTGACCCGATCTTTTATTAGCTGGGAATACCACATGATACTTCGAGAGTACCGAATAATTGGCCGACAGATCTGTATATGTTTGCTTTTGAAACTGCTCATTAATTGTGTAGTTTTCGTAGGTGTAGGAGTTGGAAGGTCCTTATCCATATGACACTCTCTTTTTTTTAAAGTACTATGTTGTTTACAATCGAATGCAATGCTACCTAATTAATTATGGTGATATGTAGAGGAGGGGAAATATTGGGGCAGTACGTACCGTAGCACTTCTTATAAATGAGCATTTGCCTTCAATTCGTAACAACGTTGTGCAATTTTGTATTAATGTTGTGAATATTTATGCAAATTAATATTGTGAATTTGGGTGAATTCAAGAAAATACACACCGTACACATCCAAATAAGGGTGCGTATTACATAGTTCTTTCCATGTGTACTAAGATAGATGATTTATGGATTAAGCTAGACCAATGCAAAAATAGGTGGTATCTCGTAGCTAGCTAGGGAGATCATATAAATATCGTGCCATTTGATTTATGAATTTGACCCCTTTTATGGTGGATATGAGGGGACACCATATAACCGACTGGGTTGGCTGAGTAAGGCCACTTTTGTATATATACACTTCTAAATATATAGAATTAGGTCATCGCTTCTTTTGAACAGGAGTATCGGGTGTGGTGTGATTACACGTACACCTGGTTTGATTGTAGAAATTTATGGCTCGGATCACACGTACAATACAGCTCTATAGTGCAGGGGTTTGCTATATATACGTCCCCTCTTTTTTGCCTCTCCATACACCACCGCGGCCTATATTGTAAAATGGCCTTAAGTAATCCTTATAATTAGTGAGAAAGTACATGCCATAGAAGACACCAGCTCATAATATATACCAAGAGCAAAGGGAACATTGATGTGTGTTTATTCCAAGCGAAAAGTGCCTATATATATATATATTCTTGTATGACTTGGACGATCGAAGTGTTTGTCCAGTCCTCAAGGAAATTATTAGTACCAAGAACAAGAATGGGGAAAATTCCGAGAGTTCAGACTATAAAAACTCAAAAGTTTGCATTCTCATCATGCATGAGTCCAATCGGTAATTACGAGATCGAACATAGGCAGCACAACTAGTGGCGGACAGATGACGAGGGACCATTTGTTGTCTCTCTGAAACTTGACGTACAAATTACAATGTACTCTATTAAAATTTGGGTGCATTTTTAAAAGAAATAGTACTGTACGTAGTCCCTACAACTACAAGTTCTTAAAAATAACATTTATATAACAAATATTCTGGTTATCAAAAAAAAAAAATCTTCTAATCAAACATTGAATAATCTTACCATAACTATCCAAACTCTCAATAATTTTTTTCGTGTAGCTCCTGTCTTCATAAAAATTCTACGTCCACCAACTGGCCGGACTTCTCACGACGGGTAAGAGATCGCCTCATCTACCAAGCCATCCCCTTCATCTCTCCTATTGAAATCCATCGTAATCATATATATAGATCTAGTATTTGTTGAAATAATGTGTTATATAAGTTCCAGATATTAATATTATACCATTGTACAATATTTATGGCTTATTTACTTATTGAGTTTACTGGGGGGTTTTTTTACCAGCCTTATTGAGTTTACTGTACAAGATAATTTTAGAAGTTATATATAATTATGTACCCCTTTGATTATTGGTTATATTCGTCATTTTACTACTACATGATTTATGTCATTCATTCAATCTTTGACATATTATTATTGTTATTCATGTGCCGGAAAGTTGCATATTTCTAAGTCTATATAAAGAGCTCCTATATATGGGTTTGCTATTGTGAGAAGAGATGAAAATGACATGAGTAGAAAAGGAGACAAACACTTGCAGAGAGAGAGAGAGACTCCTTTTCTAGTATGTTTATGTTTTACATTCTATATAAGTTAAAGGGGACTGATTTTTGCACTTCGCAAAGCGAAAATCAATATAGAGTTTGATTTCCTTTTCCATTTCCATTTGGGGAGTGCGAAAATCACTCCCTTAAGTTAATGGGCAATTTCAACCAAGTTCTTTACCTCATGATCGAAGAACGAGAAATCTAGATGAGGACGTACGACTAAAAGCATTGGAATGATTCTTGGAGTCATTGGATTGCTCACTAATACCTTTACGTGGGAGAGGCAACAATAACTTTAGGACAGCGATCATGCGTCTTATTATCCTACAGGACAGTTTTTCTTTTCTTGAAGGGAATGATATTTCCAATGGCGTAGAATTGGCACAGCAGAAGTATATAGCAAGACAGCTATACATACATGAAGAAAAGAAAAGAAAAAATATTCCAAAATACTTTTGTGTTTGTGCGTATTAATTGATGTCTTATAACTGTAGCCAGCTATGAAGTGGGGTAAATCATGATACGTGTTCATTCAAAATATTCTACCAAAAAATTAGACATGAGTTACGCTACTGATTTTTTTAACAGCAAAATATGATTTTATTAATCTCTGAAAACAAATTATAAAAATTAATGAACCCTAAGCACGAGACACGAAGCAAAAACATACTGACAAAGTTGACACCCCTAACTCCGAAAATCATGTGCCACCAGAACCCAAAAAAGAGATAACAATCCGAAGTTGGCAAGTAACAAATCATACGCTACTGGTTTGTAGCTGGAATCATACAATTATCTGCATTTTTTCCAACTTATTCTACGCCTTTTTGTTGCATCAAGGTTGAGAATCATTCAGAAAACTGAAAAAGATCGAAATGCTGACTTTTAAGTGATGGTGGCATCCCTTTCACATGGGTCCGATCTCTTCTGTTCCAAAAAATTATTGTGCCTCTGTACCGAGAGATTTTTCGACCGTTAAATTATGTGATTTTTCTTTATGTTTTAAATCCGCAGTCCAAAAACCCTTCAACACAGAGGCACAGGGGTTTTCAAATACATGTTAGTCAAAGTAGGTACTTCTATTGTACGTGATTACATGTTGAATGTATAAATAATAAAGTCACCCATGGGCGTGTTAATTAAAGGTATTAATAATAAAGTTGTTACTCTCTCTAAAAAAACTTAAACTTTTAGATGAGTTAATAATTAATAATCTAATATTATACGAGATAGTATCTCTTAACAGTAATTCCACTTCTATGCCCAATTAATACACTTGATAATCATAGCTCGGATCTAACATACATACAAAGGATTAAAATGGAGTTGAGGATTTAACACATTGAGATTAACCCCCATAATACATGAAAATAGCCTCAACTACTTGCAAAAAAAGGGTACGTAATTGCATTTTCTTTTTCTTTGTTTCCATTTTTAATTTTTTTGATTTTGTTACTCTTTTGCTTGTTTGAGAGAGGGAAGCTCCTCCCGTCCAACTTCCTTACCCACAAAACCTGTCTGGGTTGCCCTTTTGTAGGCCCATTCCGGATCCACGAAGATGATCAGAATGGTGCACCTAGCAAAACCCATTGAATAGATCATTCACACCAAAAAATTACATCGATTAGACATGGTTTAACTAATACATGAGGAACATAGACCCCGTTCGTTTAAGGGTTTTGGATTTTGGATTCTAATCATTATTCTATTTCTCTCCAATCGTTATTCTCATTTTTTTCTCTATTTTTCTCCAATCATTACCCATATTTCCAATCATTACTCTATTTCTTTCTACACTCATTACCTACAAATTCAAATCCAAATCCAAAATCCTAAAACGAAGGGGGTCATAGAGATTTGTTTGAGAAAAATGGATTGTTGAAGTTCTCTATTTTTTTCTTGTACAAATCTATTTTGTTCACATAGCTATCGATGTCCGGTCAATCTATTTTTTGGTGTGAGTGATCACCTCAAATGGTTCTATGAGATCAATGAGGCAAATTAGACCAGACAGGAGGATGAGGAAACTGGCGTGGGGCTCCCTGTGTGATATACGCAAGACTCAAAAATAGATAGTATTAGGTACTCAGCCGAAAGCCTCTTTTAGAACTTGATGGTTATGTGAGAGAAGTGGAGCAATATTTCTTTCGGATTATTGAACGTCTTCCGATCGAACACATTAACATAGAGAATTGTTAACGTGTTGTGCCGTGCACCACCCGCACAGCACCATCTCCCATTCCCTCTTTCATATCCTTCAATTTTTCACGACGAAACTTCGCTGGGAAGGAAAAACTGCATAATAACAGCATGGCTTTCAAACCAAACTTGTTAGATTCTTAGATTCCAACTCTTCGATCCCATTGAAAACAAACCCAAAATCCTCTCTCCCTCTCCCTCTCCCTCTCCCTGTGTGTGCAAGCGCGTTCATGTTCTCGCACGCGTGTGGTCAATAGATGGAATTTGTTGAGGAAGAGATCCAAAAAGATTGAAGAAGCACATGGCATTAGGTGAACCAGGGTAGAGCCTCGCATGTCATCCTTAACTAACCTCTTCATAAACTTGACTATGTCCTCGATCCACTACTAACCCTTTTGTACAACACAACCACTCTCCCTCTCCCTCTCCTCTCCCTCTCCCTCTCCCTCTCCCTCTCCCTCTCCCTCTCCCTCTCCCTCTCCGCCAAGCCATTCCTATATAATGCCAGCTCCCCCACCCCTTTCATACACTCAAATAACCTAACAAAATGGCTTTGTTCCTAGTTCTTTGTTTACTAGTCCTGAAGTTTTCGGTTACTGATTCAGCAGAGGAAGTGCCAAACACTTTGAACGAAGCATGCATTGGCACCGGCGGGAGTTTCTTTCTGGAGATCGGGATTTACACGGACCGATGCCCAGAGGCAGAAGCCATCATCTTCTCTTGGGTGGAAAAGGCCGTGTCCGAGGACCCTAGAATGGCTGCTTCTCTCCTTCGTCTCCATTTCCATGACTGCTTTGTCAATGCAAGTGCCTTACCTATACATACGTAATACTCTGTTTTTTGCTTATTGCTACCTAACTAAGGTGCATGGGTGCAATTTTCTTTTCTCAGGGATGTGATGCATCAGTGCTACTAGATGACACGCCGAGTTTTGTCGGTGAAAAAACCGCAGCACCAAACTTGAACTCACTGAGAGGGTTTGAAGTGATCGACGCCATAAAATCTGATCTTGAATCTGTTTGTCCTGAGACGGTTTCATGTGCTGACATACTAGCTGTTGCAGCCAGAGACTCGGTTGTTCTGGTGCGTGCCGTCTTAGCCATCAACCCTGGTTCATGTTTTACTACTTTGAGCAACAGCTTCCCCTTTTTCCTTCTCCTCGATTACTAAAACAAACGAAAGTCTTCTCCTCCCTTTCTTTTCTCAAAAAAGACAAGGACATCGAACAATATCTGAGTGCTCTTTAACAATTAGCTAGACCTCAGGTTTCTCTATTAGGACTCCCTTACTAAGCATCGTACCAGATTTCAAGTTTCCTATTACTCACTGCAGTTTTTCACTATTACTAGTTTCCCTTTCTCCTATTTCCTACCCTGTCATAAAACATTAACATACACACACATACGGGCAATGCTATGGACACAACTTCAAAACACACCTCTGACACAGTTGTGTCCGGAGTCGTTGGATGCACATGGGTCCCCATAAATCAGACGGCTCCAGACACAGTTGTGTCCAAAGTTGTCTTTTAAAGTTGTGTTCCTAGACTTTTTGCTCACATATATACACACTAACCAGTATAAAATGGCAGGCTTCTATATCTAATATTTTTCTAACAGTCAGGGGGGCCAGGTTGGGAAGTCCAAACAGGAAGGAGGGACAGCTTGACTGCTAGCAAAACAGCAGCAAACAACAATATTCCAGGCCCTAATTCCAACGTGGCAACACTGGTGGCCAATTTCCAAAACGCTGGCCTCACGCTTAATGACATGGTCGCCCTCTCAGGTAAACTGAATCCCATCTTGTCTGGTTTCCGAGAAAAAATGCATCCTCTTACTTCTTTTCTCGGCAGGGGCGCACACGATGGGAAAAGCTCGATGCTTCACGTTCGGTTCCAGGCTGAATGGCAACAGCAACTCAAATGGCCCAGAGATTAATGTCGAGTTTTTGCAATCACTCCAGCAGCTATGCTCTGTGTCCAACGTCAACGCAACGCTAGCACATCTTGATCTTGTGACCCCATCGACGTTTGATAACCAGTACTACGTTAACCTACTTTCTGGGGAAGGGTTGCTTGTGTCAGACCAGGTTCTTGTGACAGGAGATGACCGGACGCGTGAAATTGTTGAATCTTATGCGAGTGATCCGATGGTGTTTTTTGAGGACTTCAGGGGGTCCGTGATTAAAATGGGGAGCTTGGGAGTGCTGACTGGAGAGAATGGTGAAATCCGCACAAATTGTAGGACTGTCAATCAGCTTTAGTTCTTCGAAAACACTGCGGCTTTGCTTGTGGTGTGGTGTGGTGTGATTTGGAAGCTCTCTGTAGTAGCTGGTTGTGTGGTGTGGTGTGATTTGGAAGCTCTATGTAGTAGCTGGTTGTGTAATCGAACTAAACTAGCATGTATTTTCTCTACTAAAGCTTTATATGATAAAAAGTTGGCAAATGAATGAACACACACATACACAGTGACAGAGAGAGAGAGAGAACTAGCACAACGTAGCGTAACAAATCCGAAACACTTCCATTGGCAACAAGACCTAACTAGAATGCAAAAGTTGAAGGCAATGAAAAAAAATGACAAATATGTCACAAAATCCATTGGCATTTAGGTTGAAATTTGAAAGTAAATATACACAAGGCATTGATGCACACTTACATACTGGGACAAACTTTCTGGAGCTTCCATATGGACAGTGGTTAAGTTGTTCTGGCTGCGCCCCAAACTCGATATTTTATGTCTTGTTTTGCTGTTGAGCTTGTGAAGCTCGTTTTGGCAAGAGAAACAAGAAAAACAAATAGACAATTGAGAGGGAACCGGAGAGCTTGTAATAGAAGGATCAGTACAAAACGACACGTTTTAGAAACAAAAGTAGATAGAAATTGGTCTTTAGCGTAACGCAACGTTCTAGCCAAAACCCATTCATCCTTTTCTTTTTCTTTTTTTTTTTGTTTCCTCCGGCATTATTGTGACATGCTTCCCGTAATACCATAACAATTTGTCTCCTCATTGCCCCTTTTTTACGAACACGTGGTATGCGACAAAATCATGACATTGTGGTAGCTAATTCAAGTTAGCTGATTCTCCCTAAGCCAATCTACCAAGGTAGCTAATACAAGGGGGTGAGAGATTCAATTCTTATTCTTACCCACTTGAATCTGCATTTCTCTCGGCCACAATTATAATTTTGTTCACACTTCGAATAAACTTACTCAATGGTGGATTACTAAACCTGTACAATAGATAACGTTTTGATGTGATTAGGTGAATAAAGCTTCTACGGATACACAATACTCGGATTTGTCAAATGTGAACCTTTTTAGCTTTGAATTGATTGTTGGCTCGACATTAGCCTTATTTAGTTGTATTGTATGGTAAAATTGCTAAAAATTGTCTAAAAAGGTCCAATTTTGTTCAATAGAACTCAATTCTGTATAATCTGTTGTTACCTGTATAACCCAACATTGATATATCCGTCCAATTTTCTTGAATAAACATACCCATGTTTAAGTAGTTCAATCACTTGGTTTTTTAGGAACAATGTCTTCAGCTCCATCAATGTCTTCAGCTCCCGCAAAATCTGATGACCCTGCTTGGGCTTATGGTAGATTGGTTTTGGGTAAAAAGAATAATATCATTTGCCTCTTTTGTAATAAGCATCTTAAAGGTGGTGGAATTACACGATTAAAACATCATCTTGCCGGAGTGAAGGGAGATGTTGAAGCTTGTAAAAATGTGCCGATGGATGGATAGAGTGAATCAAATGCTTGAAGGGTATAAGAAGGGATAGAGTGAGCAAAGCGGTTGGACAAGGAGCCTCCTATGACGCTTTGGATGAAGAGGATGAGGAGTGTTTACTTGATAGAACAGTGACCGGAGATGGGGCCAAAAAGAAAAAGAAGGCAAACAATTGGTGGCTTTTTTGCTCCAAGAACATCGCCGGGTGCCCAACCTTCTATAAAAAGTGCAATGTCATCTAAACAATCTCTTGATGAAGCAAGAATGGCGGTTGCTCGATGGTGGTATGATGCTAACCTTCCATTTAATGCGACTTTATTTCCTTTGAATACAAGCAAGTTGGAGCCTGGATGGGCATGTACGATCTGCATCATATTGATATAGTGTTTTTTTTTTTTTTTTTTGATAACTGAAGAAATTTTATAAAAGAGTTTCATGTGATGGTTGCAGAGAATGCAAGGCTACCAATAACACCCCAACCATGAAGCTTGAAATTATTAGTGTGTTGAAAGTAGTATGTGTAATAGGTGTTGAAAGTAGTACGTAAAAGTGTGGCAGATATTATTAGTGAAAAGTAAAGTGTGATCTAAGCAATGATGTAAGCAAGATTTTCCTCCTTATGCCTATAAGAGGAGGACTCTTCTCCATTGTAAAAACCAAGTCAGTGTGTTCTCAATAATATATCTCGTATCTTGTGTTCTCTCTATTGTTCTCAATTGATCCTAACCTAGTTCTCAACCTCCCTTTGATAGCCATCCAAAGAATAAAGTTATGCCTAGGAATGTTTTTAGAGAACCAGACAATATTGTGCCAACTGACAAGAGGATAATGAATCCTTAGCTCAATCGTGTTCCTCTCATGATAAGCTCATTCTAGATTAGCCTGTTACGTAACAAACCAAGCTTGAGCAGCAAGTTACCCGGCTTAATAAAAAGCTCGTCTGAGCTTGGTCAGATTGCAATGCTTGTCTATTGGGAATCGTTCTTTTATTTTGTCTTGGGTTTCCGCTACTTCGCCAGTGAAGCTTCCCCAATTTTTTCCTCACTAGATCCAATCCAACCTACCCCTCCCAAGACACCCATTGATGGGTACTAAGGGTGTGTTCCGGAAAGGAAAATAAGTATTTATTTTTTAAGAAAGCAATTTCAAGCTCAAAAATCATGTGCTTACGCAAATAATTTTCCTATCACTATGGATCTTA
>JAOTQK010000019.1:28724891-28735177 GCA_025642025.1 Rhododendron ferrugineum
TTTTTTGAATAAAGACGAAAAAAGTGGCTTTCCCGCCAATTTTCGTCGAAATTCAAAAAAAATTGGATTTCGATCAATTTTTTTTCTTTTTAGCTTCCTCTCGTCATAACGAAGCAATAATTCCCAAAAAATTGACAATAAGCCACAAAATTCAAAAAAAAATTAAATAATGATAAAAAATAAGCCACTTTGACTTATTTGTCCGAACGGGGATCATTCAAACCATAGACTGTTCTCGCATTGGACCGCCTTTTCCTGCCCACTCCCTATATCCGTACAGAAGAGGAGAGAGAGAGTGACTGCGCGCGCGTTCTTCACTCTGAGCACGTCTCCTAAAACCATAAATAACCATTTCCCTCGTCAGAATCTCTCTCTCTCTCTCTCTCTCTCTCTCACCCATCATCAACAATGGCTATCTCCATTACCGAAGACTACCCGCGGGTTTCGCAAAACCACCTCAGGTTCACCATCGACGTCCACGGCACCCCCTTCACCACCACCGTCACCTCCGACCCCGAAGTCGTCCGCAAATGGCTCCGAAAAAGTCTCTACAGCTACGCCCGCTTCTGTCACCGCCTTGTCGTCGGCCTAGGCGTCCAGCCTCCTACCGCGGCGAAAAACCGCCAGCCGCCACTCTCCAGCTCTGCGTCGGCCGCCGCTGCCTCATCTTCCGGCTCCGCCACTCCCCCACCGTCCCGAACCTCCTCCGCCACTTCTTAAAGGACCCCAACCACACCTTCGTCGGCATGTGGAACCACTCCGACGCGGAAAAGCTCTTGGAATCCTCGGAGCACGAGTTGGATATGGCTCGTAAACCGGTGGATCTGAGTCGCCACGCGGTGTCGAGGCACGACGGGCGGAGACTCGATGCCAGGGCGTCTAGGGAGACTATAGTGAGGGAGTGTCTTGGATTTGATGTGGATTTCAACGCGAGGATTGGGAGGAGTGATTGGGAGAAGTATGAACTTGATGATGAGCAGATCTTGTATGCTGCTGTTGATGTTTACTGCTCGTTCTTGATCGGCAAGGACTTGAGGGCTTGGGAATATGTGAATATCTGCACAGCAATATGGACTCAAGAACAAGATTTGTGGGCTCAAGAACAAGATTTGTGGGCTCAAGATTTGTGGGCTCAAGAGGCCCGAGAACAAGATTTGTGGGCTCATGAGGCTCAAGAACAAGATTTGTGGGCTCAAGATTTGTGGGCTCATGAGGCTCAAGAACAAGATTTGTGGGCCCAAGAACAAGATTTGTGAACCTTCTTATGTACTCCAGTACAATCTACTACCGTTAGGTAAAAGTTGGTACTGTCCTTTGATGAATTATGAATCTGAAATGCTTTTGGGGTAATGGTATTATTATTAACGAATCAAAGCATGCACTTGATATTGGTTTTAAAGGAACCGGTCGATACTCGTGTAATTTTTTTAAACGGAGTAATCCATTATGTATAGGCCGATACGTAAATATTTAATATCTATCTATTCTATATTATATTCTTCTAATACCGTCAACTATGTTATTTTACATATTGTCACTGTCGTCTTTCATCCTCCACCGTACTTCTTGAGACATTTTTTCCTTGGATACTTTTACTTTCTTCCCTCTTAAGCCCCACCATTTAGTTCGTTGGCATCTAGTTTTCTTTCTCTTTCTATTATTTTTCTTGAGACAGATATCTAACATCAAAAGTTTATGTTGTGCCACTAGACACTGTCCGGAATCAATCTTACAATCTTTGCATGTCAAGAGGTCTGCACCTTTAGCAAGAAAATTGTCGATTTGGCTTATATTGACTCAACTCTTGAAGGTTATTAAATGCTCCTCTCGTTTCCTATAGAGAATATTTCTAACTATAAGGGGATTTTATAAAAATTCAATTATAAAAATTTAAAAACAAATTCCTCCACACCACTAGCCTTAAAAAGGAGATTTTAGCCCATTTATGTGGGGATTATTACGATTAGGTACAAAAAATAAAAAATATTTTTCATTAAAGTGATTTAGTTATATATTCTTTCGATTTTACGCGAAAATTTAGTTTGGTCTTTCAAATTTCAATTTCAACAAATAAAACCTTTAATTTGTAAATTTGTACCAATGTCATCCATTCGTTGGATGTCGTTACTGATTTGGACGGAAAATGAACATGTGCCCAGCATGTGACGTTTTTCAGGGGTAAAATTGCCCATTCACTCCTCCTCCTCTCCCCCTCTCTCTCTCTACCTCTCTCTCATTTTGATGTTCGTCACCTCTATTAGCAACAAATTCTCCATTTGAAACACAAATAACCACAAATTCCCCATTTAAAACACAAATCACCACAAATTCCCCATTTAAAACACAAATAATCAATCATCCCTATCACTTTAATTCTTATTCCTCCTTCAGTCCTCTTTCACTCCCTCACGCTCCATGACCTAACCCAAAACCAGATATCCTCAACCCCAAATCAAGTAACACTAAGACGATCAAAAGGGAATCGAGCCTGATTTCCCTGACAATCAGAAAGCATGTCAAGAACAACCCAGCTCAATCCCCTCCCCTCCCCACCACTGCCACTCCCTCCACCACCGGCCACCACCCATCAACCTCATGTGACAAATCCTACACTCCCTCTTCTTTTTCCGCTTCTCCTCTTTCACGTGACCCTAATGTAATTCCCCACTCTCCAAATCACCCGCATCCGAGTCCGACCCGATCTCCAAAAACTTCGATTCGGCCAAACCCACCCACGACTTGTCCCGATCTTCGAGAAGCAGAGGTTGTCGTCCGTCGTGGCGATCTCGGTGCTCCCAGCAACTGACGGTCGCAGCCGGCGGTGGCGGCGACGCTGGCTGCTACCGATGCAGCCGGACTCTAGGTCTGGGATATGATCGTCTATTGTCGACATTTCTTTACAGATTAGCTGATGATGGTCGACATTTCTTTATAGTAGGGGGGGTTCAATTAAATCAGCTGGGTTTGATTCTTTATGTATTGATGTGGGTTTATGTATTTATGTGGAGATCAGTCTGTGCATAGAAATTTGTAGGGAAAGTGTCAGTTTCGAGCAGTAGGAGTGTTTGTTAGGTGAAAATGAAACGCAAGAGATGAGACTATAGTATTATTGTCGAGCAGAGAGTTGCCGGTAGGGGTTTTTGGGGAGATAGGGGGGAATGGGAGGCTAGGTTTGCTGCAAGAAGAAGAAGAAGAAATTGGAGGTGAATGGGCAATTCTACCCCTGAAAAACGTCACGTGTTGGGCACATGTTCATTTTCCATCCAAAATCAATAACGACACCCAACAGATGGATGACATTGGAACAAATTTGCAAATTAAAGGTTTTATTTGTTGAAATTGAAATTTGAAAGACCAAACTGAATTTTCGTGTAAAGTCGAAGGGATATATAAGTAAATTACTCTTTCCATTAAGGTAAGATAGAATACTTGATTACCACTAGGTCCACTTTTTACAAAATACATTTACCATTAATGGAAGTGCTACCCTAGGACACCCTTAGGTTTTAGGATATCATAGAATTTTAGTTTGCCCTAGGATTTTAGGGCTTAGGATACCATAGGGTTTAGGGTACCTTAGGGTTTAAGTTTAGGCTCTTTCATAGAGCCTTAGGATTTAGGTTTAAGCATTTTTATAGGGGTTTTAGTGTGCACTTTTCTATTATAGGGTTTTAGCGATTTAGGCACTTTTATAGGATACCCTAGGGTTTAAGCATTTTCATAGGATACCCTATGATTTAGACATTTTTATAAGGTACTCTAAAGTTTGGGCACTTTCATAGGGTACCCTAGGGTTTAGGTACTTTGAAGGTTTCAAGTACTTGCATAGGATTTTGGTGTTTCATTAATTAGAGGTGACTTGATGAGAAATACTTTTTATTTTCTGTACCTAGTGATAAAAAGCCTTTATGTGTTTTGACCATATGTTCATTAATATCTGATAGTGTTTATGGAGGTGGGAGTCAACCCATTTATTGATTTGGGTGGAATAGTATGTAGAGTGATAGGGAACAGGATGGTGATGAAGTGAGATGTGGGTCTGGAAATTAAATTGGTTGGCAAGGCATATATTACTAATTGGTTATGGAGTATTATATGTATTCTCTGGCTGTCCTTTTCACGTGGTTAATTTTACTTTTTTCGTCGAATTTTTATGAATTATTTATTAATATCCACGAGAGGAAGCAAAAAATTAGAAAATTATAATCGAAACTCATAATTTTTTAATTAAAGACAAAAATAAGTCCCAAAAATCAGTTTTCTTGGCTTATTTTTGTCTTTATACAATTCTTTTTTAAGCTTGGATCATAATTTTTTACTTTTACGATCCCTCTCGTTGAAACAAATCATTAAAATTAATAATCTATAGATAAATTGATGCAAAACTAATAAAGGCAATTTTTTATAATAAAAGACAGAAAAAATAGGATTTTTATATTTACGTTTCTTTTTTTATTGATGGCGCTCCATTTTGTTCATGAAGTTACCAGTAAATTTCACGTTAAAAGTGGAGCGCCATCAGTAAAAAATAGAGTGCGAATATCAGTTTCCAACCTGACAGATGGTCATTTCATAGAGTGAGAGGCAGCAATAATTTGGTTTACAAGGGTTGGAGCAGGGTCAATCTTGACATTTCGGTGGTCTGAAGTGAAAATAAAAATAGGATCCTAAATGAATTTCTACAAACATTTCCAAAAACAAATACAAGTACTAATCAACAAGAAAGTTTTCAAAACAATATCCTTAGATAATATTGGAGAGGAGGTGTGTAGGTTGTGTTTACTGCTTAGAACTTTTGGAAAGAAGTGAAAAAATAAAGAGAGAGAAAATTTTAAGAGAATTCATTCTATTGTTTTGCTTTTAGAAAAAGATCGTAGGAAAAGTGTAAAGAACAAGATTAATTTCCTTTCCAATTTCTTCTTAAATTTCCCTCTACATTTTCCTTTTCTTCCCCAATTTCCAAAGAGCCTTAGAAAAAAGGGATAAAATGGCACTTTACATTTTGATAATCACACTTCCAAACTGTGCTTTGATTTTATTTTAATTTTTATTTTTATTTGCATCCCGATTGGTTGAGCTTTTAGAAAGTTATTTTTGAGAGTTGAGTGGTAATGAGTGGAGAGAGATAGAGAAAGAAATTTATTGAAAACTGTGTCAAGAATAAAAATTACTCTCAAAATGTTCAACCAAACAAGGTGCAGGTGATTTTGTACACCAAATGACAAGAGTGTAGTTTAAAAAAATTGAGGTGTCAAACAATCATTTCCAAAACCATTTTAACTGTTCTGGTATTGGACGCCGGACGAGAAACTTTTCGGTGCCGAGCGGGTATTGCCCACGTGGCATCCGCTCGGCGAATCCGAACCGTCCGATACACTTTTGGACGGCTCGGATTAAAACCCCCTCTCTCCTCTCTCCTAAACACTTTCTCTCTCCTTTTCTCTCTCCAAATCTGGACCGTTTAAAAATAAAATGGATGGCTCGGATGGCCGAGCGGACACCACATGGTGCCCGCTCGGCACTGAAAAATTTTCCGGGATGCCGCCTTTCCCTGCCCACTCCCTACCTCCGTACTAGAAGTAGAAGAGGAGGGGAGAGAGAGAGAGACTCTCTGGCGTCTGCACGCTGAGCACGTCCCCTTACTCGAACCACTCCTTCACCAGAAATCCCTCTCTCTCTCTCTCACTCTCTCTCTCTCTCTCACTCTCTCTCTCACTCTCACACACACACACAATGGCAATCTCCATTACCGAAGACTACCCGCGGGTTTCGCAAAACCACCTCAGGTTCACCATCGACTTCCACGGCACCCCCTTCACCACCACCGTCACCTCCGCCCCCAAAGTCGTCCGCAAATGGCTCCGAACAACTCTCTACCGCTACGCCCGCTTCCGTCACCGCCTTGTCGTCGGACTAGGCGTCCAGTGGCGCCCAGCCTCCTACCGCGGCGAAAAACCGCCAGTAGCCACTCTCCAGCTCTGCGTCGGCCGCCGCTGCCTCGTCTTCCAGCTGCTCCACGCCCCCACCGTCCCAAACCTCCTCCGCCGCTTCTTAAAGAACCCCAACAACACCTTCGTCGGCATGTGGAACCACTCCGACAAGAAGCTCCTGTTCTCCTCGGAGCACGAGTTGGAGATGGCTCGTGATCCAGTGGATCTGACTCGCCACGCGGTGTCGAGGCACGACGGGCGGAGACTCTCGGCCCGGGAGTCTAGGAAGACTATAGTGAGGGAATGTCTTGGGGTTGATGTGGATTTCAACGAGCGGGTTGGGAGGAGTGAGTGGGAGAAGTATAAACTTGATGATGAGCAGATCTTGTATGCTGCTGTTGATGCTTACTGCTCCTTCTTGATCGGCAAGGATTTGAGGGCTTGGGAGCTCTGACTGTCTCCTCCGCCTGGGAATTTGTGAATATCTGCTCAGCCTCAGCAATATGGACTCAAGAAGAAGATTGATGGACCTTTTGCTGATATCGTACAATTAATCTACTACTGTTAGGTAAAAGTTGGTATTGGATCAGTATTAGCGAATCAATGCACTTGATATTGGTTTGAAAGGAACCGGCCGATACACATGTGATTTTTTTAAATAGAGTAGTCCGTTATGTATTAGACGATGTCTAAATCCTTGATATGTAGCTAATGGAAACGGTTTTTGATGATATTGACGAATTAAAGTGCTAGATCTTTGTTTGTGTGAAAGGGATATGTGGAAGAGTATTGCTGGTACAGTTTTTCATTGGCCTCTTTTCACGGGTTTCGATTTCCTTTGTCTTGAAAATCTCCTTTGTGTGGTGGGATTTTTCGACTGTTAAATTATGTGAATTTTTTTATTTATTTTTTAAACCCAACGGCTAAAAAAACCTTCGACACAAAGGTACATTGATTTTCGACACAGGAATCGAATCCTGCCTCGTTTGCACGACTGTCAACTGTATATAGTATACTCCTAGCTATTTGGATTGGGCTACATATTGTTCGGGGTTATTCATCTCGTATTTCTGGTTAAAAAAATTCATTGTTTTAATTATTAAACTAGATATATTACATAGAGAGACATACTACTAGTATATAAAGTATATATTGTAATGGGGCTGGAGCGTATTATTGTTATTTATCATTATTAGTAGTCTGGATTATGTATCGGATTGTCTAACATTATGAATCTATGATTAATCCTGTTAAATAAATGGACTCATATAGAGTAGTTTTGTTTGAAAAAAAAAATCCAGGAGATCCATATGGAGGAAGTTTCTGTCTAGCTTTTTCACTGTCCTCTCCGGTTTGTCCTTTTCAAGCTCTGCTAGTACTATCATTCTTTAACGGCCTATTTTCTGGGGGGAAAAAATCTACTCCTAGTTTGTTGACATATTTATTAATATTGGATTAAGCAGAGTTTTTGTGAATAATCTTTTGAGAATGAGCTACCAAATGAATGTTTTTTTTCTTTTATCGGTTACGAAATGAATGTTTTAGAATGTCATTTGAGTTTCGACAGTATTATTCATACTGTATTTTTTGTTATCGAATTGAATGATTTATTTTTAAAAAATTTAACAGAACAGCTACATAAAAATTTATTGATCTGTATTAGAGATAATCGCTGCCTTTAAACCTTAATAGTAGTAATCTTTTTCAGTCGGGATAGGCTCACAAACGATTAAAACAGACGAGACAGAATTGGAGGATAGTAGCACGTGGAGTGGAGTGCAGTTGGCCTCCCTTACATACTCTCATGCACATGAAAATGGTTCAATACCCGCAAGCTCCATCCCCTTCCCAAAGTCTCCTAGGATAGTGTAGATTAGGATTAGCGAATGACAAAAAAAATTAAAATTGGAGGACAGTAGAGAGCCTGTTGGGGGTTGCTCGTCCAGCTTTATGTCAGGGTGTTTCCAGTAAAAAATAAATTAAGGAGATTGTTTTTGTTGAATTCTTTTTTGATTATTTTCATTAGCTAATAAGTTGTTGAAAAATGTCAAGTTGCTGAAAAATCAACCAATATGTTATAGATGGGTATATAAGTGAAAATTGTAAAAAATCCCAAGTTTTTTTCACTAACTAATAAATTATTGTCAAATGTCAAGTTGTTTCCACTAACTAATAACTTGTTGATTAATTAGCGGGAACAACTTGGTAAAGTGCCATAAGTTGTTGCTAAAAATTGTTAGTGAAAACATGGCCTAAGTTATTGGTGGAGCTCCATTTCGGTATATAAAAGTTTGCCTTCATATAAGGTGACTATAAGTCACATAATGCGAGTGAACGTGTGTGAAAGTGTTTTTCAAAACTCTGGCAAACAACGAGAAAACGTGAGTATAAGGATTGAGAGAGCGACCATAGAACCATGATGGAGCGAGAATACGTGAGTATAAGGATTGAGAGCGCGACCATAGAACAATGATTGAGTGCAGAAGCGAATACCATTTTTGTAAATTTATGTGACTAAGGGTTGAAGAATTATGTGACTAAAGATTAAGTCTGGTTGGTCAGTGGGTTTGCTTTTCACACAATTGACCAGGCTGCAAGAAAATAATTTCTTGTAAATCCTGAAATCTTTGCGTGGATAGTCTGTTTTTGACCAAATTGAAAAAAGAATTAATTGAGATGAGGTTAAGCTGGTCTAAACATCCTTCAACAGTGAATCAAAAATAAAGAAGAAAACTTCTTCCATATAGATCACTATAGTCTCTCTATATTTTGGATATCATGTAATGTGTTACTATTTTTTTGATAGAATATGTTTCACTATATGACAAATATGGTACATTCTATCAATACATTAGTGACATACATACAACGTGATACTTGGTCACCAAAGCTACCACAATTATGTAATAGGTGGTTTTAGGGGGAAAAAAAGTAAATTTGACTCTTTTTTTTTGTCTTTATTCAATATTTTCTTGCTTTTGTTAATTTTATATTAAATTGTTATGAATTAATTAATTTGATTTGTTGAAAGAAATCAGAAAAATATGAAATTATGGACAAAATTCATAATTTTTTGAATAAAAACAATAATCGAGAAATATTTTGCACAAAACTAATAAATGCCAAATTATTTTCGTGATAAAAACTACCAAAAAAAGTCAAATCTACTTTTTCCTCTTCCCCAAAACTACCCTGTGTCGGACACCCGCTATTTCCCCCACAGGAGAGAGAGAGAGAGAGAGAGAGAGAGAGAGGGGGAGTGACTGCGCGCGCGTTCTGCACTCTGAGCATGTCTCCTCAAACCACTCCCTCATCAGAGGAAACCTGCCCACTCACTCTCTCTCTCTCTCTCTCTCTCTCACACCCATCATCAACAATGGCAATCTCCATTACCGAAGTCTACCTGGTCTCGCGAGACCACCTCAGGTTCACCGTGGATTTCCACGGCACCCCCATCTCCACCACCCTCACCGCCACCCCCAAAATTGTCCGTAAATGGCTCCAAACAACTCTGCACCGCAACACCCGCCACCGTCACCGCTTCGTCGTCGGCCTAGGCGTCCAGTGGCGCCCAGCCTCCTACCCCGGCGATGAATCGCCAGCCGCCACTCTCCAACTGTGCGTCGGCCGCCGTTGCCTAATCTTCCAACTCCTCCACTCCCCCACCGTCCCAAACCTCCTCCGCCGCTTCTTGGAAAACCCCAACCACACATTCGTCGGCATGTGGAACCACTCCGACGAGAGGAAGCTGTTGTACTGCTCCGATCATGAGTTGGAGATGGGGCGCCGTCCACTGGATCTGAGGCTTTACGCGGTGTCGAGGTACGGCGGGCGGAGACTCCATACGGAGTCGAGGGAGACTATAGTGAGGGAGTGTGTTGGCCTCGATGTGGATTTCAACGAGTGGGTTGGGAGGAGTGAGTGGGAGGAGTATGACCTTCATGATCATCAAGTCTTGTATGCTACTGTTGATGCTTACTGCTCGTTCTTGATCGGCATGCAAGGATTTGAGGGCTTGGGAACTCTGATCGTCTGCGATGGAATTGCTAAAAGGGTTTATTCGGCCATATATAGGAGGAGCATATAACGATAACGAGACGCAAAATCTTGTTAGGTAACAGCCATTATCAAATCCGATTAGGACTCTTCGTATATATCTGCTTCGTGAAATGGACTTTGTAAAATGTGGTGTCCACTAGACTTTATTAGAGAAGATATGCATTTTGATGTACAGTCTAGTAGGTAATTAATACTAGGTGAATCCCATGGTTATATATATTGTTAGATAATTAATCTATATGTAAAGAGCCGCAGCGGAAAATTTAATTTAAATGTTACCTTCTGCCATTGATAAAT
>JAOTQK010000019.1:28737481-28751420 GCA_025642025.1 Rhododendron ferrugineum
TCTCTCTCTCTCTCTCTCTCTCTCTCTCATTCAATCATAGTAATAAGGTCAATCAATAGACAATGGCGAAATACGAAGAGCTTCCAATCCCAATATACTCCGCACTCGAACCGGTCTACGGCGGAGACGCTGGTGGATCTCAAGTCGAAGAAGCCCAGCTCCGATTCGACAACTTGAAATCCAAGTTCGTCCAAGTCTTCGGCCATCCTCCCCACCCCCACCCCCCCTCTCTCTCTCTCTCTCTCTCTCTCTCTCTCTCTCTCAATATTTGTATGTATTATAGTATAATGTTCGGCCCTCTTTACACGGGCCTCAATTATTCTTGGATCAATTCCACCATCCACTGGGCCAATTAAAATCTGGGCAGGGTCCTGTGTGTACTGGCCAGCGCAAAAGAATCGAAAGTACCTGGGAAGTTTGGACCCTTGGTCTTGACCTGTGTTCGGCCGTTGATTGACAGGTCAACCCAGGATGTTTGTCGGACTTTAAGTACAATTTTTTCAAGAAACATGCAAACTTTTTCCAACAATTTACTCCTGCTAGATACTCAATAAGGTCATATGACTTCTTTTAATTTATGGAAAAAGTAATTGGACATTTTTTTAAGTAATTCAACAACTTGAAATCCAAGTTCATCCAACTTGAATTTCTCAATAAAATGTTACTTTTGCCAATACAAAAAAAAAAACTTGAATTTCAAAGCAATAAAAAGGTTTGTAACAAGCATGCTAAACTTCGAAACGCAAATCTGTGTAATTGTAAGTATGTTTTTTTTTTTTAATTTATTTTATAAGTGTCATTATAAGTATGTTTAATTGTGATTTTGTGGATGTGATGCAGGGCGAGTGAATTTGATTGGGGAACACATTGACTATGAAGGTTACTCGGTGCTGCCGATGGCGATTAGGCAGGACACGATCGTGGCGATTACGAAGCGCGATGTTGGGGACTCCGAAAAGCTTCTGAGGATAGCCAATGTTAGCGAGAAGTACTCCTTGTGTATTTATCCTGCTGATCCAGACCAGGTATAAGGTCATATTTGTCATGTATAGTCCTGGTGAATGTCAATTATGTGAGTATTTGTGAATGCATGTTGTTTTTCTGCATCTAAGTGTATTCTCCGGATTGGAATATTTTTTTCAGGAGACCATATGTCCGGTCTAACATGCGTCCCTTTGTTATAGTCAAATGAGATTATATGTCTCTTGGATATTGGATCCCTTCACTATTAGTCCAACCAACCAAAAGGCTAATGAGATTGCTACAAGTTTGGAGGATGTTCTCTGTTTAGTTGTTTATTGATAGGCTTGAAGCCCTAAACTAATTGGTATGACGTTGGCTGCATTCTTTTTCATTGTTAGAGCGGCTGGAGCCCTTTGAGGTACTTGGTTCAAAAGTGCAAGCAAAATTTTGGTGGAAAAAGGACGTCAATAAAGATGGATACAAAGTATAAACGAAAAATAAATGGTAATTGCCTATTAGAGATTCCTTTATCTTGGAGTAAGCAATAATGTTGGTGATCAGGAAGTCTAGGAGCCGAGGAAACTTATTGGACGTCCTTTTTGTGGAACCTTATCGATGAATGATTCATGTTGTCTACAATCCATTTCTTGCAATGTTTCTCCAGGTTCTTAGGTGTATTTCATTGAAAAGTAAGAACATTGGCACAGGTGTAGGACAGCATCATTCAAATGATCTCCATCCCTCTCAGTTTTCGAGCAAGACTGGAGTTTACTGCTGCAATAAGGTCATGTCTCCTGAGTAGTTTAAAATATAACCAAGGATTTTGGAACTCAGTCAGACTGAAATAGTTAATTAGTTGAAATTAGAATGATGTAGTTGCATCAGTGAATTTAGACTGTGGCTCTCTCTAAGAAAAAGGGCAAATAAAGTGGCAGAGGGGAGACATATTAGTATGACAAAAAGGTCATGTCTTAAGCATATGTAGGCGCATGGAAAGTCGTGTTCAATTCATCGTGTGTGACACAGTCCACCAAATGCTGTTACTTTTCCTTTCATGATGGTCTTATCTCATTTTTGAAATACGACGATATCATGTAGACGTGGTTGACTGTATCAATTTGCAGGATATTGATCTGAGGAATCATAAATGGGGTCATTATTTCCTTTGTGGGTGAGTAGCCAAACCTCACTTGTGCTATTTCGTTTTATATTAAACTGACTTGTACTTTGAGTTGTGACTAAAGTTTGAAGTAAATTTGTTTATGGTACATCTTGCTTTGTTTAGGTCAATTGGATACTGAATTGATGTTGGGGAGTGCCATATTGTATCTTGACTGACTTGTTTAAAATAGATATATGGCAGTTTGGGAAGGGGCACTTCTCAGCAAACATTTGTCCTTGAAAGAGACAATGTTCCTCCAGTAATCATATATTCACACAAGGATGAAATCAGTGATAACGTGGGGTGGGGTGGTTGGCTTAGTCAGGGTAGTCAAATATTCCCCTAACATGCGGGATGTCTACTTTGATAGCTTTTTGGTTACGCTTCCAAAAACTACTGGTTATCTAACGTTTCAAAGCAGAAATAATGCTGTTTAGTTAAGTACCATCTTTTGCTACATTACAACAGCTGTGTGTCGTGAGGACGGGAGAGAGATCAGTCTGCTATATAGGCACCAGACTAGTGTTAACTAGGGGCATTTTATGATGTTACCGCACTCTCCCTCCCTCCCTCCATCCCCCTCTCTCTCTCTCTCTCTCACACACACACACATACACACACACTGCAGATTGCGGATGGTAAATGAGGACCTAATATGTTTGGTTGTTTTTCGCTTTTTCTATTGGAATTTCTAACACGACATTGGATATCGAGTGCAGGTATAAAGGCTACTATGAGTATGTTAAATCAAAAGGACTGGATGTTGGTGTACCAGTTGGACTTGACGTAATGGTTGATGGTACAGTTCCTACAGGTATAATTTCTCCGAATTTTCATACATAGCCAATGTGAATCCTGCTTTGTAAAACTGATCACTCAAGCATCTAATACGTTATGGAGCAGCAGTTCATTTGTAATATTCCTATCTGAGTTGCCTATTTGTCTTTTAGGGTCTGGATTGTCAAGCTCTGCAGCATTTGTTTGCTCTTCTACAATTGCTATAATGGCTGCCTTTGATGTGAATTTTCCAAAGGTATTACAACCATATCTCCATAGTATGCTCAAATTTTTTTTTTTGGAGTGAGCAGTATATTATCTATGAATGTACGGAAAACCTGCCATTTTGGTTGTGATTTTGTCTACATTTTGTGTATGAAGGACCTGCCATCTTTAGGAACTACAAGTATCATGGACCTCAAAAGTTTATCCTTCTATTGCTATGTATTCCTGCACTTAATAAATTGATTGATTTTTTTCTTTTATTTTGCAAAGTTGTAGATTAGGTTTGATAGAGTATCTGTATTAATTGTGCATCTATTCTTCAGAAGTTGTTGTTTCTGATTGAGACTTGTCTTAATCTCGTCCAACATTGTGAAATTTTATATCTTCTTTGGTTTCTGTAATTGATTCTAGTGTCATTGCTTATTTTGCAGAAAGAGGTTGCACAGCTTACATGTGACTGTGAACGGCACATTGGGACACAATCTGGTGGAATGGACCAGGTTAAGCATCCTCCAGGACCTCCACTATTCGTGAACTAGAATATAATTTAATTGTTTTTGTAGGCATCTGATGCTACCGTTTTAAAAAAAGATTTTTATGCCAACATGCTTCCACTCTAACAGGACAAATTTCTCTTATATACTGCAACTTGCTACTTCTCATGGAAGATATAATGATTTTGTTAAGTTGTGGCTAGTGTTACCTTGGTCACAGACATGTCTTGTGAGGCTAAGAGACTGGCCCGTACTCTGTAAGGTAGTCTCACAATTTGCTTGTGGATTTTTGACCATTTGGGATAGACAGTGACTTGCAATCTTGTTCAGTATTAACCTTAACATTTTTCCATCTGTGAGGTGTGGTGATATCTGTTATGAGCTTGACTTAGAAGACATTGAGTGACTTTAACACAGTGCTGATGCATGCATGCTTAGTTGGGTCATGACCTCTTTAAATTAGTGACAATAGCTTCCAACATGGCGTGCCTGGTTGGCATTCAGTTGCTTAATCCTGGTATCATTACCTTGGTGGCAATTACATCTAGGGTCATTCAGTAAACTACCCTTCTCCTGCTTGCTCTCTTCCTCAGGAGTCTGTGAGCTTTTAATCTCGCGAAGATGACAGCTTATATCTCGTTTTAAGTCACACTAAGAATAAGTAGTTTCAAAGATTCAAAAACTATAGCTGCCGTGTAAATAGTGACATCCAAGTTGGAGCATTCTACCACGAGTTAGGGGTGTTAATCCCATGGTTTAGTTAAGTACACCCGAAAACCTGCAGTAGATGTTGTATTTAGTGCACAAAGTAAGCACAATCAGCCCCACCTTTCCATTTTTTTCAAGCCCCTTGTTTCGTGTAAGATTGGCCATGACCATTTTTCCTTCTGTATTTCACTTCCTTTTGCAGGCTATCTCTGTCATGGCTCAATCTGGGTTTGCAGAGCTGATTGATTTCAACCCTGTTCGTGCAACTGATGTGCAGCTACCTGCAGGTGGTTCCTTTGTCATAGCCAATTCATTGGCTGAATCACAGAAAGCAATCACTGCTGCTACGAATTACAATAATCGGGTTGTTGAGTGCCGGCTAGCTGCTGTATGTTTTGTTTCTTTTATTGTGATAAGTTGGTACAAATGTACTTTCATTGGCAGTTTTATCAAATCCATCTAAAGCGTTACAAGTTTTGTTTCAAGACTTGTACGTTGAGTTTGAGTTTTTAATGTGAATATTAGTTAGCAGGTTTTAATATGCGATAATTAGTGTTCGCCTTACATTTGAAGATACATGGATAGCTAGACTTCTAGGTGCTTGTTGTTTACTGGAAAGTATCTGTTTGCTCACAATATTGAAGACTTATGCAGATTGTTCTGGGTATAAAGCTTGGGATGAAGCCCCAAGAGGCAATATCCAAAGTGAAAACTCTTTCTGATGTAGAAGGGTTGTGTGTTTCATTTTCTGGCAGTTCTGATCCTGTCATAGCGGTCAAGGTATTTTTTTTTTCCCTGCAGCAAGTCTGGGTCAAGATTATGTGCTTTTTTTGTGCAAGTCCGTATAGGGTTGTTCAAGAGATGGATTTTTTTTGTTATGGTCAGGCGGAGACCTTACTTTTGTTCCCAAGCAAACATAAATATTTTATTCTGCAAATATATATGAGGTTACAGTAGGTCTTTGCATTGGTATAGGAACTTTTGAGTGAAGAGCCGTATACAGCTGATGATATTGAGAAGATTACTGAGGAAGATTTGCAATCTATATTTGCGAATTCTCCAACTTCTTTGGATGTCCTAAAAGCTGCCAGACACTTTAAGTTATTTCAGGTAACTTTTTCTTATGCATCAGTAGATCTTATTCACAACATGATGGAGTTGTAATTTGAGCATGCAAAATCGGCTTGTTGTTATTGTACATGGAAATTTTCTTCTATGTGTGCAAATTGCCAGTGCTCTTTTGATATAATCGTGGAATCCACTGTTAGCTGTTCTTTGTTGTTTCTTTTTAGGTTTTCGTACATTTCCTTAAATGTATTTGTGGAAGCAACTAGATAAATCTGACTCTATTGATACATTTAGGGTTATATGTGTAAAATTACCACAAATGATTTCTTTCGGGTGGAGTTTTCTTTTCTCCTTTTGCGAGGAATCTAAAGGATTTCTATTGTTTATTTTATTATGAGTATCTATGAAATATTCTAACATCTAGGAATTCACGTAAAATAGAACATTGTTTCACTATGATCAAAGATATTCTAGTTTGTAATAATCTCCTGTTGGATTATCATTTTAACTTCTTGTTCTTGTCATAGTGATATGGTATGATGGTTTATACCTTTTTCTAAGGCAATTGGTTGTCTCATCCTTTGGATGCGTACTCAACTTTGGTCTACCTTTTGACATCCAGAGAGCCTCTCATGTTTATTCGGAAGCCAAGCGTGTACATGCTTTCAAAGACACTGTATCATCAAACTTAAGGTTTGTTACGTTTTGGTTCCATGAGCTACTCTTTCATTTATGCTGCTTAATACACATGCAATACATCTTTCATGTCGGATACACTATAATAAGCTATCAGACATGCCATGGCACTAACTTTGGTGCTTTGGAAGTCTAAAGCTTTGGTTTAGATTTGTTAGACCTAATACTGGACTACTAAATGTTAATTTTTTGTTTGGTCAAAATGAGAGGCTAATTGAGGAGCCTTAAAACTATTTGCTGACAATTCATGTAAACCTTGCAGACCTAAGTCGAATGTGGTTCCCATCTATAAAAAACAAAAAGTTGAATGTGGTTTGAACCTTTCTTTTACTGACTGTACTCTGGTTAAAGCACCAAGTGACAATACTCTACCAATTTCAAGTAGCCTGAATGTAACTTCCAAAAGTTGTTATTGCAGTGAGGAGGACATACTGAAGAATCTTGGTAACCTTATGAATGAAAGCCATAATAGCTGCAGCGTTCTGTACGAGTGCAGGTACTAGTCCTGCTTTTCAAATTGTATCCACTAAATGACAGGGCATATTCCAGATCTCGTACTTGTCAAGGGAAAAGAAAATGAAAGGGAACTAGAATTGCTTATACATATCCCTTTCTTGAAGGTGACTAAACAAGAAAAGTGAAATCTATGACAACGATTATATATTTTCTTCTCTGTTCCTAATCCAACCAAATAAAAGTTAGCTTCTACCTTTTCTTTTCCCATCTTTCCATGGGTGGCTCCACTACGACTTGGGGGTTTGAGCGAACCCCTTGGGTTCAGAAAATATGCTAAATTTTTTAGATTTTTCGATATGTAATTTGATCTTTCTTTAGTATTGTATGCACTGGATCAGTAGCACGAAGTCAAAATGACTAAAATTCACTAAAGTTGTTAATAACTAGATACTATAGCTCAACATCAATAATCCGGGCCCAAACAATTTCTAACTAATATAAATGTAACTTCTGTTTTTATGGAGTTTTGTATCACAAAAATTTTCTATACATTTTTATCACCACTGAACTCAAATTTTGGAGCCACCCTGCATCTTTCCCTTTCATTTTACCTTGTCTAACCCTATCCGCAATTCCAAAAGATCCACAAACAACGTAGGATGAAAAATGACATTTATGGCAGAGAAGAATGTCAATGTGCTTCCAACCTCAAACTTGAGAATATTTTTCTTGGCAATTGGCTTGGCCAACAAGCCAACTTTGCTACTTATGAGTGCTAGGCTACAGTAATTAGCAGCCTATGTACATGTAGACTTGTAGAGATGTGCTCTCCGCAGTATTTCCATTTCTTTTTGTTCCTCTCCGATGCACATTTTCCCCTTTGATATAGAATGATTTATACAAGTTCTCTGTTTTTTACTGCAAAATAAAGATAATGATTGAAGCTGTGCTGTTCCTCACAGTACATGGCTATTACTATTAGATTGGATTCCTTTATTACTTGAGACGCTAGTTGAGATGCCTTAACATCCTTTAATTGCATTTATTCTGGGTCTTCTGTTGATGGGAAGTTTAGTACTTGCCCAATAGACTTAAACCTTTCTGTTGTTCCTGGAAACATCAGCTGCCCAGAGTTGGAAGAACTAGTAAAGGTTTGTCGAGATAATGGTGCGCTTGGGGCAAGGCTTACAGGTGCCGGATGGGGTGGTTGTGCTGTTGCTTTGGTAAAAGAGTCTATTGTACCCCAGTTCATCCTCAACCTGAAGGTTAGTGTCCTTTTTTTGTTTCCTTATTTTTCGGTTTCTGCTTTTTTCTTCTAACTGAAATCATATGATCCACAGTTTGAATTAAGGAGGTTCTGTTTTTGTATCAGGAGCAATTTTATCAATCAAGAATCGACAAGGGGGTGATCAATAAGAATGATCTTGGTCTCTCTGTTTTTGCTTCCAAACCATCAAGTGGCGCTGCTATTTTCAAATTTTAGCAGTCTTTTTACTCTTTTGTAGAGGAAACATTGCATTGCTTGTTTATTATGGAGGCACTCAGTCCACGAATGGAAGTTGATTCTCTCTTCATTTAAAAGAGCTCTTTTCATGTCTTCAAAATTCTACTCTTTTTGTTAATTTTCAGATTTCTCTTTCTTTTTCGTGTTCCAACGTATTAGTAACTCTTTGTCTAAGCCCTAATTAGTTTAGATCTCTCACTTTCTGAAGGTTTCGTGGTCTGTAAACAAAGATGCAGTACTATTTTGAAAACTTCTTTCTTCGGCTCTCTTCTAAGCTTCTTGAGTTTGCTTGAGCCATTAATGGCCGGCCCTCCGTCCTGTCCTTGAAGATAAGCTTGAGGGAGTTCAAAGTATTCATGGTTTGGCTTTTATTGCAGCATAGCGAAACCTGTTAAGGGGAGAAGATTTCTTGCAGTGATGTAACTAACAGGAGGGATGCATCAAGTATGCCAACTGTTTAAGAACTAAAATACTACATTCCATGATTCACTTGGCTCAATTTTTTTTTTTTTTGATCCGCCTCGGCCCAACTTGGATGCAAGAAATTTTGTGGACGAATGAGGATGTGACGTCATAGTCATGATTGTTAGTAATAGAAATGTGATTTCTGTTGACATATTCATTTAGGACAAAAAAAAAAAAAAAACTAACACCTTCCTTAATCTTATATATCTAGCTCAATTCATAAAGAAAGAGCCGTTGACTACAAAACATTCAAAATAAATGTTTCTCTTTAGGTGTTGAATTACAAAGAATACTTCAGGCCAAACTGGAATGGGAAACTGATGCCGTATTCCCATGATGTCTACGTTTGGAATAGACATAAATAGGAATAGGAATAGAAATAGAAATAAAAATGTGATTCATGATGACATATTCAATCAGAAATTACATCCTCAGAATCCCAAACCAAATGAGAATCCCAAACCAAATGAAAATCTGATCCATCCCAGCTTATCCCATGGTAATCCTAGATTCCTGCTTCAATCCCTATAAATAAGGCCTCTAATAAATTTTCCAAAACAAATGTTTCCTGGTACAAGATTATTGAATCAATCCTAATATGGGAATGGAATTACTTCAGGTATTGAATTAGGAGAAGGAATTTGATTCCTTGTAATCAAATTTTCATTACTACCCAAGATTACAATGTATACAAACTTAAAGGACCTTTGCGGATAAAAAAAACTTCAAGTACTCAAAATTACTTCTTTATTTTTTTTGATAAGCAAAAGAATTTTATTAATCTCCGAATTCGAAAATTACAAAGATTAAAAGGACAAGAGCAAATGAAAATTAAAATAAAACTACTGCCTTATTTTGGCAATTAAATCTACATACAGATGCAAAAGTTTTGCTCAATGTAGACTTGACTATCTAGACCAACATGTTCAATATTTCTAAAGCTATAACAAGAAGACGATACACATTTTTGCCTGAACCTCCAATCCGCTTCCAACCCTTCAGCAAGTAAGCAGATTTTTCCCCTGTACTGATCAAAATCTTCTCGCATTTGTAAGCCCCAACGGCTGCTTTCGAGATGATTTCAATAGCAGTTTTGGGATCATCATTTTCCAAAGCCTCCTCACCTTTCGGAATATAGTCGTTCACAACTTCGTTGTAAAACTTGGAACACTGGCTTAACGGTTCTTCCACAAGTGGGATCAACGCAATGATAATCTCAATGTCTTTTACAATGGATGTTGCATTGGCCTTCACGGAGTTGATAAACACGAGACTTTGACCTTTAGGTGTCAGTTGAAATTTTTGAGGGCCTAATTCCAAAGTTGAGACACACAGCTGCTTGTATGTACTCGCGTTGCACGTCTTGGTTATCAAATATGTTTGAGCTGGAACAGAGATAATCATGGAAAGAAGAAAGATGGAGACGAGAGAGCCGAGGTTCTTCATCATCGCGGTTCTATGTTACGAAAAACGAACGACAGGAGGGAGAGAATGTTGTGATGGTGATGGATTTCGCAAAGGCAATGTGGTTTTTCTTTTATAGGCTGCTGCTAATCTTTCTCTTGTACTTTTTTTTTTTTGACAACCAAAACTTGCCCAGAGGGCTACAAACAAGGGGAAAACTCAGAAGCTAAAACAGAAATAACAAAATGAGGAGGAGTGGCCACCCAGTTGCACGGAAGGAGACCTCTCAACGCCTTTGTAGCCACCACACATGTGCTAAACCATTAGCTTCCCTATTAACTGTTAGAGATTTTCAAAATAAAAATGGATTTTGGTTTGGATTTTTTGAAAAGGTATTGAGAGAGGTTTTTTGTGAAAGGTTGCAATACCTTTTCACATGAGTTGTGACTTTATGTGAATGGTTATAACACCCATTAGTTTGGGATGTGTTTATTAGAAAGGGATGTGATTGTTGGGAAAGGATGTGAAACATGGGGGTGCCTCCAAGAGGTATAACCCTTCTAATTGTAAATGTTTTCATGAAAGGGTGTCTTCTAAGAGGCATGTGTCCTTTTAATTAATTGTCTTCAATAGACGTGACCTTTCCTAACTAGAGTCTTTAAAAGATATGACTATTCCTAATGTGTGTTTACTAAAGACACAACCTCACATAAGGGTGCCTATAAGTCTATAAATAGGTCATTGGTTGATTCATTCAACACACCAAAATTCCATATTGGATTGCTCTCTCTCTCTCTCTATACACTCTCTTCCTAGAATTTTAGGTATACCGGTATTCTGTTATTCTACAGAAATAGAATATCGGTTCTTGGTTCTTTTACAGTTGTTCAATGGATATTCTGTCTGTCTTTGTTTGTGCAAACGCAGACAGAAAGAACCTAGAGTTCTGATTTGATTTATCTTAAAGGCGGATTTGATGTACCCAGTGCGCACCTTCTGGTGGGGGTAAATATTGTTTTTAGGAAAGCGTTCTCCTAACGCGACTCGAATTGCTTCTACCGTTCCAGATTCTAAAGAGATGACGCCATTACATTCATCATTTTGAAGACCACATTTTCAACAATCTAAAAATAGTATGTGCAATAGCGATGTCTCAACAAAAGATGATGCAAGACTTTCTGAAATTGAGCGATTTGAAGGCGGAAATTTCAGACGTTGGCAGAAGAAGATACATTTCTTGCTTACCACCCTGAAAGTGGTCTATGTTCTGACTACTCCATGTCCGGAGATACCAAAGGAGCCATATGATGGAACTATGGTGCAAGCTCGTGAAAGGGGCAAATGGGAGAATGATGACTACATTTGTGGAGGACACATCCTCAATGCGCTGTCGGATGCACTATTCAACGTCTATCAGAATTCAATGATGGCAAAGGAACTCTAGGATGCACTCAACGATAAATATCTTGCTGATGACGCTACAAGGAAGTTTCTTGTTAGTCAGTTTATGAATTATCGCATTGTTGATACGAAGCCTGTCATTGATCAGTTGCATGAGATTCAATATATACTCAGTCAGTTTAAGGTTAGGAATATGCATATGGATGAATCTATTGTAGTCTCCTCTGTAATTGACAATCTGCCTACATATTGGAAAGACTACAAAAAGGAACTCAAACATAAGACCGAAGAATTTACCCTTGATCAGTTGGCCCAACACCTTTGGGTAGAGGAAGAGACAAGGAGTCAGGAGGGTAAGGATGATACTACTTCCAAAGTTCATGTGGTGGAAGAAAGTTCCAACAAGAAACGCAAGAACAAAGGCGATGATAAGTCTTCAGGTAAATGGAAGAAGCAGAAATTGGATCCTACTGTCACTGGTTGCTGGCATTACAGCCAACCTGGGCATCTTAAGAAAGATTGCCGAGCCCCGAAAAGGAAGAATTCTGGTGGAAATCTAGGAGCATCTGAGGCAAAAAATTCTAAATTCGTTGCTTTCATTTCCAAGGCGAATATCCTCGAAGATGCTGGAGATTGGTGGATTGATTCTGGTGCAACAAAACATGTCTGCAATGACAAGAGGTTCTTTACTAAGTATAATCCAGTTGCAGATGGCACCGTTCTATTCATGGGAAATGCATCGACTGCGCCAGTTAAGGGTAAAGGCAAAGTGAATTTGGAGTTCACTTCTAGCAAGACGCTGACGCTTACTAATGTGTATCATGTACCGGAAGTTAGGAATAATCTTGTGTTTGCAAGTCTACTTAATAAGTATGGCTTTAAGATAGTGTTTGAGTCGGGCAAAATTGTTGTGTCCAAGAGTGGTGTGCTTGTTGGCAAAGGCTATGTAACCGAGGGAATGTTCAAGCTTAATATCAATAACATAGTTGTTTCTGCTTATATGCTTGACTCTATTTCTGTATGGCATAGTCGTTTAGGACATATCAGTACAAGGACAATGGATTGCATGATTAAATATTTCCTGCAAACAAGATTACTGAATCCTAGATTCCTGCTTCAATCCCTAGAAATTAGAAAATATTGACCCTAATAAATTTTCCAAAACAAAAATTTCCTAGAACAAGATTACTGAATCAATCCTAATATGGGAATGGAATTACTTCAGGTATTGAATTAGGAGAAGGAATTTGATTCTTTGTAATCAAATTTCATTACTACCCAAGATTACAATGCATCCAAACTTAAAGGACCTTTGCGGATCAAAATAAAAAACTTCAAGTACTCAAAATTATTGCTCTTTTTTTTTTTTATAAGCAAAAGAATTTTTTTAATCTCCGAATTCGAAAATTACAAAGATTAAAAGGACAAGAGCAAATGAAAATTAAAATAAAACTACTGCCTTATTTTGCAATTAAATCTACATACAGATGCAAAAGTTTTGCTCAATGTAGACATGACTATCTAGACCAACTTGCTTAATATTTCTAAAGCTATAACAAGAAGACGATACACATTTTTGCCTGAACCTCCAATCCCCTTCCAACCCTTCAGCAAGTCAGCAAATTTTTCCCCTGTGCTGATCAAAATCTTCTCGCATTTGTAAGCCCCAACGGCTGTTTTCGAGATGATTTCAATAGCAGTTTTGGGATCATCATTTTCCAAAGCCTCCACGCCTTTCGGAATATAGTCGTTCACAACTTCGTTGTAAAACTCGAAACACTGGCTTAACGGTTCTTCCACCAATGGGATCAACGCAATGATATTCCCAACGTCTTTTACAATGGATGTTGCCTTGGCCTTCACAGAGTTGATAACCACGAGACTTAGACCTTTAGGCGTCAGTTTAAATTTTTGAGGGCCTAATTCCAGAGTTGAGACACACAGCTTGTTATATGTACTCGCGTTGCACGTCTCGGTTATCGGATATGTTTGAGCTGGAACAGAGATAATCATGGAAAGAAAAAAGATGGAGATGAGGGAGCCGAGGATCTTCCTCATCGCAGTTCTATGGTACGAAAACGAACGACAGGAAGGAGAGAATGTTGTGATGGTGATTGCTATCTCAAAGGCAATGTGGTGTTTCTTTTATAATTTATAGGCTGCTGCTAATCTTCCCTTGTGTAACTTGTTAGAAGCAAGTGAAAGCTCTGTTGTACAATGATAATAATCTTTCCATTCACATTTCACACTGATGTATCCCAACAAATTTAATGTGTGGATCTGGTTGGATTTTTTTTTGCCATATACATCAGTGGAGGTTAAGGGGCTACTAGTATGTTAGTTAACGGGGGCTCAGAGGCTATCCATAGCCCTGAAAACTCAAACCTGCTCCCCGTAAGACTCGAACCTTGGTCACCACTGAAGAGAGAGGAGAACAAACCACCTATGCTAGTGCGGTGTTCTGATCTAGTTGGAATTTATCACTAAAACAAGAAAATGAAGAGATTGGGCTGACTAGGGTTGCATGATTCTTGGGTTATAGGTGTTTGGGCTTGTAGCTTGGCCCCTTTAGGTGTTTGAGTTTCAGCCCTTTTAAGTGTGTGGGTCTATCTCAAT
>JAOTQK010000019.1:28796500-28834870 GCA_025642025.1 Rhododendron ferrugineum
AGTGTTTTTCTTGATATTCCGAGCTTCAATTAGACGATGTAATCGATAACATCATAATACTGGAGTAGTATATTTGTTGTAATATCCATTTGGAGAGTTCCGTAATTAGAACGCAGTACGTACAAGTCTAGTCTGCCCAATTTTTTTTTGCATAAAAACATATGCTTACGTACGCGACTCACTGAAAATAGTCCAATCCGTGCTCTCTAACTGCAGGCATCAAACTGGCCTCATCTCATGAGTTACAAAAACTAATTAATTAGTGGTGCAAATAATATACTAGTACTCGATCCTTTAATTAGCAAGTCTGAGTGTTATTATTTTATCCTTAATTGGGAGAAGGCTTGCCAAAAAGAAGGTAATTGTGGCAATAAAGTTGGGGAAGGAAGCTACAAGAAGGTCAGTACCGTGTCTAATTGGTAGGGCTGGTCTAAGTCACATAATTCGCGCGCGAGAACATGAAAAGGGCAAAAAACGTATTCAAGAGCGTCAATTGAGAGCGTGAGTGAAGTGCAAAGATTGAGAGCAAGAGCGATAGACATTTGAAGAGTTACGTAACTTAGGGGCCTATGATTGTCTTGATCAATTCTCAAGCCAAAAGAATCACCCATGACTTCTCATCTGGGCCTGAAGATTGCCTTGCTCAAGGCATAGATCTGGGCCCAAATATCTTCGGGCCATGTTGCAGTTCCAGACTGGATCCAAGACAACTTTACAAAAAAAACCCACATTTGGACCAAAGCTTAGAATCCGGGAAAAGCGTTTTTGTTTGTCTTACTGTTATTCCAAACGAGGCCTTATTTTAGACACTAGTAGAGAGTAGAGAGGGAGAAATCCCAGATAGGATAGGATAGGAGTGAAAAAACAAATCCGAAACCCTAGAGACCTCACACGCGTGTCACGTGACACCGAGGGGCGGTGAAAGGGAAATATAGAAAGAGGAGAGGGGAGCCGCAAAAGACCTAAAAACAGCACAAAAGAAACAACGAATTCCCCCACCACAGCCGTCCGATCAAAGCCAAGTCATCGATCCGCGTCTCTCCGTCATTCAACGGCTCAGATCAAGGTGTTGCAGAGAGCTGAGTCCCTTCCTCATCTCCCTCTCTCTCTCTCTCTCTCTCTCTCTGCCCAACCCCCCCCCTCTCTCTCTCTCTCTCCTCCCCTGTTTCCTCCCTCCTCCTTCGATTTTCCCTGTTTTTAATTCTAATTTTCACTCGGGTTTTCTGTTTCGGATTTTCTCGACAAAAGTTGTTGCTGAAGAAGATGAAAGGGACGGAGGAAGAGGAGATAATAGATTTGGAGGAGATACGTGAAGATGAAGTGGACGACTCCGAGGAGGAAGTAGATGAGGACGGAGAAGACGATGATGACGTGGATGAAGATGACGATGAGGAGGAGGAGGAAGAGGAGGATGTGACGGAGGTGCTGCATAACTCCGGTGGGCCCCCTGTGGTGTCTGTAGATGACGACGAGGACGACGATGATGACGTGGACGACGACGGCGGCGACGACGACGACGATGACGGGGATAGTGACGACGACGACGATGACGACGAGGATCCAGACGAGGAAGTCGAAGAAGAGGTGATTTTGCTGTAAAAGCTTTTGTTTAGTGATTTTTTATGTCTTGATTTGGTTATTTTCTGTTTTTATAGCCTCTTACTAGTTTTTGGTGGAATTCTTTTGCTGTTGAAAAATCTTCTGCTTTTAGGTTCAAGCTATAGGTCCACATGATTTCACAGTTTGCTTATTTTATTTGTATGTTATTACTACTTTGCTTTTTAGATCTTTCTGTGTGCATGCGCGCTGTTTTGCTGCAACTCTTCATTAGTAAACGTCTGGTGTCTACCTGAATTAGCTGGGGAAGTAGTGTCAAAAGTTGCAAAAGAATGAAATTAATTTAATTTGTCACTCAGACTTGTACTGTAGTTGATATTATCCTTGGTAAAGTTTTGTAGATTTGAGAGTCTGTCTCGTGGTATTATTGTACTCCCTATTTTGGTGGAATATTTAGTTGGTCGCCTTTGGCACTTCCTTTGGCTTGGTGGAAAACCTGTTTCTGAAATATTTCTCTTTAGAACATGAGGTGTTGTAAACTACTCAGAGTGTCCATTGACCTGAATGGATCCTTCAAAGTAAACTATCTTCCCCGTTAAGCTCTGGGAAGTCTGGATCCCCTAGTTTGATTCCTCAGTTTCCAACTGGTTCTTCAAGTTTCTTCTCATTACTGATTGCGCTAAACCCTAGTTTGGTGCTTGCTTTGTCAAATAATGTTGTTCTTAGAGAGTAGAGACATTCTTGACTTGTGGAGAAAGTGTGTCTAGGTTCAACCCTTTTCTGATAAAGTAGTTAGGGTTTTAGTTTTCATCCAGAGAATTGAAAGATGAATTGGTTGTTACTATGTCCAACGGAACAATTCTACCTATTTTGTCACGCGATTCTTTTTTAATTATAAACTTTTGTTTAATATTATGGTTTTTAGTTCATACGAGTATTGTGTCGTGAATGTGATTGAAGGTCGGTTTGGTTATTCTAGGTTATTTGCTTATTTGTTTAGTTTGAACACTGAATCAAGACAAGTAGGTGAAGATTCAGAGGCAAAATGAGCAAATAAGTTAATAGGATAGGATTTCTCAAACGGGCCCTGAGACACACCCTGGTAGTTATTTCAGTTACTTCTAGTCTTAATTTGCAAACTTTCATGATGTTGACCATCTAAAGATAAAAGTTTTAGCAGTTTATTGTGGATGGATGTGCTTGTAACTTACATTCTGCCATAAATGTTGCCATAGCTGCCAGAATGTTGAATCTGTTTATTTTGCCTCACAACTCACAAGTGTTACAAGTCATCTAGGCCCCTGGTTTGTTGTGGCAAAGATCAGGTAGATTCAGGAATGTGGTGATGTGAATCGCTTGATTGGGACTACTTTCTGCTGCTTTTATACTCCTATATGAATTACCTTCTGTATTCTTTTTTTGGGGTCAAATAATCACCTTCTGTGTTCATCATGTAGTTGACAACTTGAAGTTAACTAATCAAATAATGGCGCAGTTTTACTGTCCTATTGTGAACTAACAAATCACTGGGTTTGTACTTCTATTTCCACTTACTTTAGTTTGTCTTCTCGTATATTCTTTTTGGCTACTCCTTGCACAAACTTGCATTTTCATAGCTTGTTGTTCTGTCTTCCATCTGTTCTCCCTATTTACAAGTACTTTTTTTGCCAAATGATACATAGGAGGACGTGGGAACAGAGTACCTTGTTCGACCTGTGAGTCGTGCTCAAGACGATGAAAATGGCAGTGATTTTGAACCAGAAGAGAATGGCGGGGGAGAAGAGTTTGATGAAGAGGATGACGAAGATGATGATGGTGGGAAAGTGGAGGTTCCAGCAAATAGGACGAGATTGGAGGAAAACGACTCCGGCGGTGATGACGACGACGATGATGGTGGGGAGGATGATGTTTTTGATGAAGAGGATGACGAAGATGATGATGGTGGGAAAGTTGAGGTTCCAAGTACAAGAAATGGATCAGAGAAAGACAACTCTGGTGATGATGTTGATGCTGGAGATGATGATGGTTTTGATGAAGAGGATGACGAAGACGATGATGGTGGGAAAGTTGAGGTTCCAGCAACAAGCATGAGATCAAACAATGTTGACTCCGGCGATGATGATGATGATGGTGGAGAGGATGATGTTTTTGATGAAGAGGATGACGAAGACGATGATGGTGGGAAAGTCGAGGTCCCGGCAAAAAGGAAGAGATCGGACAAAGACGACTCTGGCGACGATGATGATGGTGGAGAGGATGATGAGAGACCGCCCAAACGATAGGGGTGAAGCTGAATCATGGACAGATTAGGTCAATCTCTTTCTCCCCTCTCAAATCCATATTACCTCAAATGAAGAATAGGATGCTTCAAAGTTGCTGTTCTGCCTGCCTTCCTGTTAATATTTTGGTCCAGTATCATCAAGTTTACCAATCTTCAGGGTCTTTAAAACTGTTTAGAGTTAGATCTAGATCTGGTTTGATAAGGTTAAATAGTTCATCTTTTGGGTAAATGCTTCTCCTTAGGCATGGGTTCTTCAGTGCTCTTTTTTTATTCCCAGACTTTGGATGGTGGAAGATATTTTTGTGGATTTATTGTTAAGATGTTTTGAGGAAAAATCGATTTCTTGCTGTTGTAGATGGGCTGGATTTTCAGATGCTTGTATTCCAGTAGGAAGCCAATGGTCCAATATTAACTAGGTTGATGTCAACGCTGGTGTCCCAAAGCACTTGGTTTTTAGGTGGATTTGATTATTTTTGTGCCTATGTAATATATTCATCAAAGCAAGTTGTCCAAGCTAGACCACTAGCTGGGGCTCCGGGTTAACCCGAGTGATATATTTCCTTGTTAACCGGGAGTCGTGCATAGTTTTAGCTCATGCATTTATGCTCATATGCCATTAGGAGTATTCCTTGTGAGTTGTTTGTTTTCAAGGTTGAGATTGCGGATTCGAACAGATGGAGCAGTGTGGACAATCTTGGCTGTAATCAAGCTTACTAACCACTCCTTTCTTATGGGGTGCGGGGAAAAAATGCTGGACCTATGAGGCTATGATGACTTATTATTTGGTCAAAACATGCCAAAATATACTACTTCTTCCTGGTACATTAGAAAGTGAATGAGTTGAAAAAAGCACAGGAGAGGAAATACAGTATTTGTTTTCATGTGGAGGAAAGAATTGAGTAATCTCTTAATTCAGTATAGTTCTTAAACATAGGCTCTTACTTTCAAAATCTGAAAAACAAAAAAATCGAAACAATTTCGTTAATTAGGAGAGGGACTGCGGGGGAAATGAAGATACATGACAATGATAGAGCGATGGACTTCTTTTGGCTTAATAGCAATTGGTGGCAACAATACGGAAATGGTGAGGATTAAAGAAGAGGAAAAGTGAGGAGTTGCATGAGAAGAGTTTAAATAGCGGAAGAAGAGAGAAAAATGGGAGAATGAGGACTTGAAAATTGGATTTGTAAAAATTGTGCAACTGCAAGTGGTGGGAGTCGTGGGACATGTATAAAAGAGGTGTAAGTGCAAGTATGAGAGTTGGACGGAGGTTTTTCTGAAAAAAAAACATGGATGGTTTTTTATTTTTCTTTCTTCCATTTGGCCAATGGGTCATGGGTGGGATAGGACGTGGGGTACTTTTTTTTCCATTTTTTCCGATGGGAGCGCCAAAATTAATTTTATATAGGGATTGATTTTGGCACTCCTTAAATTGATTTTAGCACTCCCTTTTGGGAGTGCGGTTATCAATTTGGGGAGTGCCATAATCACTCCCCTTTTGTCAATTGGAACTTTGTCAATTGGACTTTTTTTGGCTTTACTTTCTTGTGCCAAAATATTAAATTTAGCTTATGTTTCAACAATATTAATCAAAATTAATATACAAATAAAAAGTATATATATACACCTAATAACACCAACAAGCTATGCTTACATTAAGAAAATATATTTTTAAGATTCAAAATTTCAAGTCTCTTAACTGGGGCCTCTACATTAAGACTTTCTGATCCCTCTATTAGGAAAAGAAAAGTCAAGCAAAGTACAATCAAAATATGGTTCTTTCTTCTATATAAGCCCTACTTTGAAGTTGAATTTATATAATATGGTTTGAAAAATGCCATAATTAAATTAAACGACTTAGATTAATACATTTGGAGTTTCAAATCTTGAAATAAGGTCCGACTTTTGCAATACACCATTGTATGCAGGAAGAAGAAGAAGTGATTCGAGTAATGGAACAGATAGCGACCTTGAAGCCCCTATACCGGCTCGAGGAGGTGCACATAGCTTACTAGCCCAATGGCGTGGATAATCTCAAAGAGTTTCTGGAGATCTAAACAGACCTATATCAAAGAAGGTCGGGGCATCAACTCGACAATTGCTCAATTCCTTGAAGGCCTCATTGAGAGGCTTGGTACGTACTGGATGCGAAGAAGCTATCGGGAAGTCGACGATGGGAATCGCCCTCCTAAAGATTGAGGAGCTTACAGATTTTGCGGGTCACAGCCTCTTGGACCATTGAAGATAGAGCAGCCTCTGTTCATTTCTTAAACTTCTCTTTTACTTTGTACTCATCCGTCGTCCTAAATTGCCGTCTTTCTTTTCTTTTCTTTTCTTTTATGGATATCCCAAAATGAATGTCTATTTTGAAAAGTCAACATAAAAAGTTGTGCAACATTATTCTTTCATCTTTTCTTTTCTACATTATGTGTCATGTCAAAGTATAGAATAGACATAAATTATGAAAATCAATACCAATTATACTTTATTCTACCAATACAAACTTGCTTCCCCAAAAGCGGAAGTAAATTGGAATAGAGGGAGTATTCACTAGGGAAAATTTTTCAGTGCCGGGTGGGTACCATGTGGTGCCCGCTCGGCGCATCCGAGCCGTCCCTTACGTTTTTGGACGGCTCGGATTTGAAGAGAGAGAAAGTGTTAGAGTGAGAGGAGAGAGGGTTTCAATAATATCATCCACCTTTTTCTCTCAAATTTATTCTTAACTTTCCCTCTAATTTTTTTCGTCTCCCTTTTCTTTCCTCCAAGGACACGCTAAATTGACCAGTGTCTTGAGTGGACCGGCTGGAGCCAATATTATAGTACTAGTAATAGTAATATACGCAAGACCGTATGACACTTTCACCATTAATAAGATTTCCCAACCGCCGACTCCACTCTCTCCACCAAACTTGTGATCCCATTCCCACACTATTTACTCTCTCTCTCTCTCTCTCTCTCTCTCTCTCTTTTGTGACGATTCACCATTACACCCATCACTCTCATTATCCCCAGCAAATCTAGGTTTCCATTTCGCAGATCTGGTTTCCTGAGAAAAGCAACAACAACACAAGCGCGTCTAATTTCGTAATGCTTACCTCATTGGTGTACTGATTGCGTTTGTATAAGTTTTGCTTAGAGCTTTCAGCAATGGTGATCTACGGACCTATAACTCCTGGTCAGGTGAGAGTCATTTCGTCTATAATGAATTATTCTCTTTCTCCCTTTGATCCACCAAATTGAATCACTATTATAAAATTAAACGATGATTACGTGTATACACGCAATTTCGTCCCTTCGTCAGAACTAGCAAGTGACAATATAGGCTTAGATGATTACCTTTGTTACAATGAATAAATTCATGTGGTTTGCGTCCCGATAAGTACAAATTCCGCGTCCGCCCCTGTTTGTCGGTGTCGTCTTAGATTTGGCAAGTTCGATTATAGAATTGTAGTGACTGTTCGGTTTAGATGGTTCTACTGGTGAACTGCTAATTCATCTTCGCACTACATTCAATCACATCCTTTGCCTTTTAATTTGCGTGTTTCAGACTGTAGAATTTTATTGATCGTTGGGTTTAGAATTTAGATGATTGTATTGGTAAGCTGTTATTTCAGCTTTCCACATTATCCTAATAAATGGAATTCTATCTTTTAATTTTTAATTTGCGTGTTTTGAGTATGGAATTGTAGGGACAGTTCGCTATAGATGATTCTACTGCTAAACTGTTATTTCAACTTTGCACATTTTCTCACTGAACTGAATGTCAGCCTTCCTGTTAGAATTTCGGAAAGTATTATGCAAACACTGTTCATTTTTAATTTACATGTTCCGATCATAGAATTGTAATGAAAGTTCTGTGGGTGGTTCTACCGCTAAAGCATTATTTCAGCTTTGCACGTTATCACACTTGGATGAATTTCATCTTTTGCCTTAAACTATGTGTTCCATGGTTTACATACTTTGTATACCTCCCAATTGCAGGTGTCATTTTTACTTGGATTCGTCCCTATACTTCTGGCTTGGATGTATGCAGAATTCTTGGAGTACAGCAAAAAATCAGCTTCGTCCAAACTGTTAGTTGAATTGCTCTTCATTTCTGAATACTATTTAACACTGCCCCTAATATGTAATGCATGCTCCCTTATCAGTTGCAAGAATTCTCTCACCCATACGTGTTTGCTTGATATTGATAGGGATTAAATTACATTATTTATTTGTCCTTTTGTTTTCAATATCATAAAATACCAATAAAATTTGAATATAATCGAATGCATGGGCTTCCACCTGGGAAAAAAAAAAATTTGAAAAGAAAAGGGTAGATAGAAAGTTCCATTTGACAGGTACCTGCATGAAAATATGTGGGATGTTTGTGCTGATGTTTTAAATGCAGAATTTCACGTAACGAGATGGGTGCAATTTATGAGTGTACTGTACGTCACTAGTTACACCTAAGTGGCTAATGCCGGTTAAGGTGATCAGTTCAAAAGTCTTGTGAAGGATGTGATGGTGAGTGATTCTGTTTTTAGTTTTCTTATTTTTGTTTTTCCGGCAATGGGGTGGAGGGGTGCCATTGGGTAATTGCCAACTTGAGACGTTGCAAAACACAAGTTATTTTCGTCAGTTCTCAGACCGTGTAAAGATTTATTAAGAACTCAGTAAGTTGCAGAATGTCATTCACGATGAAGTTAAACTGAACAAATTGAATCGAAATCCAGTTTTCAGGAGTTGAGTTGAATAACTAATGCAGTTTATAAGCTGATATAAAAATATATAGTAACTTAGTTCAAGAAAGGGTTTGTTACTTTACCTTCCTTTTGGACGAACATACTTATATTCTGGTGAAGGATATATGTTTCATGGACTTTTCACCTTTAACTATTCTCCATTTTAACCGCAAGACGTGCTGATAATCAGATTGGCAAGGCATTCGGATATCAGCTTGGTTGAGTTGGGAAATGAACCAGTTAAAGAAGATGAGAGAGCTATTTTGTTGGAGGGGGCAGGTCTTCAGTCAAGTTCTCCTAAAGCTCGGAGTTCATCTATCACTTCCCACATTGTCAAGTTCGTAAAATGTGCTGCTTTTTTTTTTTTTTGATTTTTCGCGAGGAATCTTTACTGGCTAACATTATATTTCTATGTCCATTCTCATCACAGATTCTTTCTAATGGACAAGTCTTTCTTGCTTGAAAATCGTCTTACACTGAGAGCCATGTAAGTCTTTCATCTGTACTATGTGAAACCACAACTTTTTGGCATTTGAAGGACGTGATTAGAATGTTAACTTCTTCATTTTTCTCTCTCTCTCTCTCTCTCTCCAGATCCGAATTTGGTTCCCTTTTGATCTACTTTTACTTATGTGACCGGACAAATCTCTTTGCTGAATCAAAAAAGGTTTTCCCAATACTCTCATCTCTGTCTTTACTTTTCCTCATTGCGAAAGTTTGTTAGGATTAAGGTGGTCTCGCATGGTGATCTCTTTACTTTTCTTCAGTTATGTATGTACTATGGTATTTTAAACTTCATGAAGAAAATTACATTATGTAAAATGCAGAACGAAGAAGGGCTAGAAATCAAATTCATTACCAGCGTCAACATATTTTATCATCCCAATACTTGTTGTAGGAAGTGGTAGGATTAAGTTGGTCTCGCATGGTGATCACTTCCTCAAAAAAGAGAAACATAGTGTATGATTTCTTTGATTCTTAAACCTCTACTATGGGCCAACACCATTTAACCCATCACGAAAAAAAGGATGCCACAAAACCAAATTTACCGTTCAGTGGACTAGCAGATGCTGTTAATTTAATCTGATTTCCTCAGTTGGTGTTTTGTTTTCTCATTGGCCTGTCTTTTTACCTTCATCTGGTTTTGCAGAGTTACAATCGGGATCTTTTCTTATTTCTGTACTTCCTTCTAGTCATAGTTTCAGCAGTTACTTCTTTCAAGATACATCATGATAAGTCACCAATCTCAGGGAAATCCATACTGTACCTAAACAGGCACCAAACTGAGGAGTGGAAAGGGTGGATGCAGGTTAGTCAGTTTTGAAGATGATACATTTAGATCTATGAATTGTTGACTTTTGTTTCTTCTGATCACGTGAAGAAAGAAATCCAATTTTCGTTTCTGTTTGTTTCTAATATCTTTTGTGATCTCCCGGTATTTTAGTCTCTAAAAAGCAATAAATGCATCCGTCAATGTTTCACTACCTGGAAAGTCTTTAACTACTGCATCTGGCAATAATGGAAAGGAAGATATTGATAACTAATATAGAGGCTTGGAATTGACACTAGTTGTGGGGGAGAGAGGGGAGAACTAATAAGTTGTTCCCCAATGGACACACCAGTGGCTTAAGAGGCATCTTCCCAGTACAGAGAGTCAGTTCATGTCTCCTGAACTCTTCAAACTTGAAAAGGAGCCAACAAGTTGCCAAAGTGATTCAGGTATCCTACTCTATGATTGCCAGAAGGAGCAGTTTATGAAGGGCCTAGGGACATTATATATCTAGGTTAAAGTAAGGTGGATTTTTTATCACTTGTTTTTGGGTATGAGATCTCCAAACTAGACTCTGAAAGTGATTATCTCTGAGATTTATTTAGCCCTCTTTTTCTACCATGTTGTTTTATTACTACCTAATCAGAGGGAATTTATAGAATTACTTCCCGATCTAGAAATGCAGCAGGTATGCTATCCAATCCTTGATCTTCGTTCACAACTAGTAATTGTCACCTCCGAGCTCATTAGCCAGGTTGAATTCACTCTGTTTCCACCATGGACAAATGTAAAATTGACAAAACTTGTTTCCGTTGTATTGGAGCAATTCTCTTTATAGACATCCAAGTTTTTGCTCATCATTGATTATGGATTTCTGAACTGTTACTATACTAAGATGCGGTGTCAAATTCACGAAGAACTGCTTCTCACCTTGATGGGGTCTACAAACACTTTAGGGGAAAAGTAAGACATGATGCAGTGCATGAGACGGTCTAGACAAGAATGCCCTCCTAACTGCTTGGCAGCAGTTAACTTGGAAGAAATAATAACTGAATTGTGAAGGTGTTTTTCATTTTGCTCCATCTAAACTCATACTTTTCTTCCCCGCTAGCTGTCGTGTAATTGAAAGTGATTCTCATCAGAAGTTACATTCTTTCTCGCCTTCCCCTTGTTTTTTATTACTGCTGTCTCCAAGTATGAGTCCCAGTTGATTTATGCGGCTTTGAATATGGGATCAACTTGCAAATATTCATACTCGTTGGGCACACATAAAGAAGCGTGTGCAGCTTCTTTTTATTAACCTAGCTTGTTTTGTTGCGATCTAAACTCATAAGTTTGTTACTTTTGACCCTATACATCTGCATGCTAGTAAAATATAGCCTGCACCTCAGTTGATTCCTCATCCCCTCTTGTATCATATGTGCAGGTACTTTTCCTAATGTACCATTATTTTGCTGCAACTGAAATTTACAATGCAATACGGCTTTTTATCGCTGCATATGTGTGGATGACTGGATTTGGCAACTTTTCCTACTATTACGTCCGCAAAGACTTCAGCCTTGGAAGGTTTGCCCAGGTACTTGCCCTATATGTTTTTAACATTTCTTATCTGAGTGATCTTCATAATTGTGTGCTTCTGACACTGTGAATATCTTGTTGGTCAGATGATGTGGCGGCTAAACTTTTTGGTGTTATGTTGCTGTGTCATCCTCAACAACAGTTACATGCTGTACTACATATGCCCCATGCACACTCTTTTCACTCTTATGGTTTATGGGGCACTTGGCATTTTGAACAAGTATAATGAGATGGGCCAAGTCATTGCTGCGAAAATCATTTCTTGCTTTTTTGTGGTTATTTTGATGTGGGAAGTACCCGGAGTGTTCGAGCTGGTTTGGAGCCCATTTACTTTCCTTCTCAGTTAGTAACTTGCCAGAGTTCTGTTTTTCCGCTGAATTCAACTGGATTTTAACTATACCGGTACAATGATAATAGATATCTGTACATTGCAGAATACACCGACCCGGATCCTTCAAAAGCAAAATATTCCCTGTTGCATGAGTGGCATTTCCGCTCAGGCCTTGATCGCTACATATGGATAGTTGGAATGATATATGCTTATTATCATCCAACCGTAAGTTTTCCAGACCTGAGCAAATTTTCAATTCTTTGAAGTAGATATGATCAGTTAATATATTATTCCTTAAAATCTCGAGAGACGAAGCTAAGTTGTAAATCTCTCTCTCTCTCTCTCTCATGTCAACGCGAAACTGTGGCATTGCTTCTTGTAGGTTGAGAGGTGGATGGAGAAATTAGAGGAAACAGAAGTCAAACGCAGGATATCAATTAAGATAGCTGTTGCTACCGTTAGCTTAACGGTATTATATCTTTTCTTTCAGCACAATCCTCGTCTGTTGCATTGTGTCTCATGTGAAATCCCCTAATGTGATATTCCATTGTAATTTAGGTGGGGTATTTATGGTTCGAGCATATATACAAGCTTCCCAAGGTGACATATAATCAGTATCATCCTTATACCTCATGGATACCTATAACGTATGCCTTTCTTTCCCTTATACGTTGTCATTAAATTTTTCTCTAGCAGCCTAAATATATGAAATTTTCTGACCGTGGTTGGCATATCATCTTTTGCTGATCAGAGTCTATATATGCTTGCGAAATCTGACGCAGAACTTCCGTAGCTACAGTTTGACCCTTTTTGCGTAAGTTGTTATGGATTCTTGTATTCTTCCAATTTGCTCACACTGCTTTTCGGTACAGTGAAGCCTCTTTTGGAGACCATCATGGATATTTCAATAAATTTTGCCCACAAATTGTGCATGTGTTTATTATTTAGGACCCTTGTGCCAATTTTTTTCTTTGATTCATCAGATGGCTTGGAAAGATCACACTGGAGACCTACATATCACAAATCCACATATGGTTAAGGTATTTTGAGCTATGAAATCACTACTTGCTTTCTTTTTACTGCCTCAAGATGCGATGATATTGTATCAATTTACAGTAATAAACAAGTTGAAAAACCCTGCAAGGATTTCCAATGAATTTATGTAGTTTGAGTTTGATGGTTTTGTCAATAATCTTTGAAGCTTTCTTGAAAGTCCTAGGAAGCAATAAAATTGCAATTTCCCGAATTAAAACAGAACTATTTAGTCCCATTTTGTTCTAATCTAGTCTCACTCGTAATGAGGCATTATAATTCAGAAGGATGAAGGGTCAGATAAGCTTAAATCTCTAGGAATTGAAGAAATAGTTATTGCCTTTATTGCATATATATGTTAATATACAGGTCTCTCTCTCTCTCTCTCTCTCTCTCTCTCTCTCTCTCGTGCATTGATTTAACAGTGCTTCCTATATTCAGGTCAGGTGTGCCCGATGGACAGCCTAAATTGCTGCTTTCTCTGATCCCAGACTACCCTTTATTGAACTTCATGCTCACCACTTCCATCTATGTTGCAGTGAGTAAAAAAAATCTCTGGTGCTTGTGCTTTGAACAATACTAGATTCATGGTATCGGTACTGGCTTGCAGGTTTCATACAGGTTCTTTGACCTGACCAACACATTGAAAACGGCATTTGTGCCTAGTAAAGATGACAAGCGGTTGACATACAACATACTTGCAGCTGTAGTCATCTCCAGCATATTGTACACACTATCTTTTATATTCCTAAAGATCCCTCAGATGATGGTAATTTTTTTCCCGAAACTAGACTTCTGTCTCTCATGTGCTTCTCTTGCCATTTGATAGAGACATAGTTTAAATGACTTCGTTTTTATTTTAGATTTCCAAGCAATGAGGCGGAAGGGCTAATTTTATGCGGTTAAAACAAGTACCGTGGACAAAGTTTTATTTAATGAGTTGGTGTTGCAGAACTAAAGCATTAGGGAATAAATTATTTTTTTCATCAGAGCATTATATATTGTCTGGTGGGCTTGTGCTTCAATATAGATACACCTAGTGTCAGGGCCAGCCCATTTAAACTGGACTTACCGTCTCTTTATTTCGTAAAAATGTTATTCCCGGCACTTCTATGTCAGTTCTTTTGTACTACTTGTGCTGATTCATTTAAAATCCACAGGTGTAACACTTCAAAAGGCATGCCATAAAAAGGACAAACTTCCACGATATTCTTCTTTGAACTGATGAAGCATATTGCTCCAGCAGGAGTTCACCTTGTTCGTGATGTAATTTGCAGATAGAGCGTGGTATTTAGTAATTCTTACGATTAGTATTGTATAGAGAAAGGCAGCTGATGAATTGAAACCCTAGTTAAGGGGTTATGCTTGAATGTATTCTCATTAGCTTCGAACAAATATTGTGATTACCATTGTTATCTCATGAAGTTTCTACAGGTACTTATTATAAGTGCAATTTCATTGCCTGTGTCAAAAGCATGTCGCAGCACTATATTAAATTCATGACATCAAGATGAAGTCATGTTTTCAAAACGTGACGTTATTTGACTACTTGTATACTCATAGCAATAATGGTTTCATTGTTTTACAGAAACGCAATTCAGCGAAATCATCCCAGTTTCCAGTTAGGATGATCGCTCGATCATTCACAAGTTCAAATCTAGCTATTCTATCGTATAGTTTTCTTTTGAGAAAAAAAAGTTGGAGCTGAGGAAGCATGGGAAGGAACTGGAACAAACATTAGACTACCACTGAAGAGTAAAGGGAAATGGTACAATCAGTACTTTGAGCTATAAGAACATTTGTCCACTATGCTTATGCCATACCTTCATCACCTCTGAAACTAAAAAGGTGACAAAGCTAACATCGATTATGCTTGGCTTTCAGTTCCCCAAGTCGTAAATCAAAACTTACAATTTGTCTCCAGCCAGACAATCATTGTAGAAACAGAATATGAATGCTTAAATGACTAAAAGTCAATACAAACACAAGTTGACCAAATCTGAAAAAGGTTGCCCCATCTTCAAGCTACAAGAAGCGTGGCAAATTTTTGAAGTTGAACACAATAATCAGCAGCACAGCATCGTCTCGTCTATTCTGGACAAAATGTGGCAGTTCTCTCCTCAGAATATATGCACAATGTCATAAGCAAATCTTTAGACGTGTCAAGGAAAGTGGCAGTGTAGCATAACAATTAGCATTAAAGTGAAAAATAAATTTTCTCAGGTTTCAAGACTTCACATAAAATGGCAGGCCAGATTTTTTCCGAGACTTTAAAATATTGCTAAGATATGCAGTATCAGGAAAAAATCAGCAGCGCTGTTGCAACCAGTTAGTGGGAAATTCCTATGCTATGCTATGAGCATGTTTCATTATGTTCCAGAGCAGTACAACATTGCCCAACCAGAAGCAACATTTATTGACGCCCGACCCTTGGAGCATGTGTGTACACGCACCACATTTGATAGTCAAAAACCAGTACAAGTAGAAAAGTCCAACCTCATTCACAAAACCATAAAGATATAACTAATCCAATGACTAGAGGACCTGATTTCTACCACCTTTCCATGGTAAATTGACGTTTGTTTTAGCGATGTCAGAAAATGTAGAATTTTACGAATTACGATTTAAACACAAGATCTATGTAAGTTTGATGGCTGTTCACATTGTCAAGATAAATGGGGCTTGCACCTACACATTCTTATTGTGGTTTATAGTTTAAATGAATAGTCTTGCGAAAATAAAAGAGGATACGTCCAAAACAGCACGAACGACTGCAAAAAAAAATAAAAAAAATATTAGAACAGTGTCAGCCAGTTAATATACAGAGAAATAAAAATGAAAAAAAAAATGTATTATTCAACTTGCATCATCACAACTAATAACTCTCCGAAAAGTTAAAGGGGTTGGGTCCAAGAGGACCAAGACAAATTTAGACTGCATCTTCCAATGCAAAACACGTAGATAAAATGAATATGGTAGGAAGAACCTCAAAGGTAAAAGGTGAAATTCGCAACCACTTCAACTACCCTTGAAGCTCAATGCTTAATTTTCAACTTGAGCTGAGTATGAATTGGTTAGACACCTTCAAGACAAGGTTCCATCATGCATGATATTGATTGATGTTGTATTACATAAATATGACAAGCTAATTTTGTTGTCAATATAACACTTGGGAAAATAGCATACCATTATCCGTTGGACACCTTTAAGACAAGGGTTCATCATGATTCATGTATGACATTCAATGATTTCATTTTAAAGTTAATTTGATAAGGTAAGTTTACTTGTTGACATAAAACGCGAGTAAATGACAAACCATAATTTGGAGAGTTCTGCTCCCCATGGTCTTATAGCCTATCCACAAGGATAGATTGGCAGTGACGTAGCTCAAAAATTGAAGCCATAGGTTAAGCGGAGTACTTAAAGTTGTTGTAGAATATAGGTACAGACTGCAGCAATAAAACATGAAGGATAATTTCCCAAAAAGAAGCTATAGGACTGGCTAAGATCTATGACGGGCAAGTAAGAACATCTCTATAGAACACTCATGCTTGATATATGGTAGGTAGAGAAGTAAAGTGAAAGAGAGAAAAGAAGTTAATAATGCACGAGTTTTGAGAGATGAGAGAGTTTGGCCATGTCCATTGGAAAGCATTGACTACCAGCAAATGGAGGACAGTGGAAGAGTAAGAGCAAATGATATTATTTAATTCCATAATATCAAGGTGACCAAATACAACTCATGTCTTGAGCAAAAGAAAACTCGAGGAAGTCTACGCATGAGGCAAATCAGTCTGTCAAGCAAGTAGTATGATCAGGAGAACATCACATGAAACAATCCATCAATAAGTAACAAATGATCGAGATGTGTACCATAAGCCCACCCAGAATGCCGTCAAATATAATCTGGCTCCACGAATCAAAGTATGAATGGATCGTAAACCCAGCCTTTGCCATGAGTCCTATTGAAGTAATTGCCATGACAAGGAAATAGAAGACAAATCCAGTCAAGCCAGTAAATCCCAAAATTCCAGCAATAACCCCACCAATGATAGACATAAATGTTCGGCTGCACATACAAAAAGACCTCAGGTTTTAGCATCAATCTACAAATGTTCAGTTGTCAATTAATAAAATTATGATAAAAAAAAAAAAATCAAAGTAGTGAAAATACATAAAAAGCAAGTACATACAATTCAGTGGTTACCAATCGAAATTCAACATTGCTGTCTCAAGCTAGCTACTAAAATCATTTTCCCTCTATCAAAGTCCACGGAAAATTTATATTATTGCTTTACTGCTATTCCGGTGGGTTGTGGATGAAAACAATCACCAGTTCATAGAAATCATATTACGGACTAAGAGTTGCAGATACAACAAATCTAATCCCATAAAAATTTGCTGAAGGTCCTATTTACTGTCGTAAGACTCATAACACATGTATTGAAACTTCTTCTTTTTAAGTATAACACATGTATTGAAACTACAGAGGTTGATGGGGTCCATTTTGACAAGCTGAACGAAAAATTGCAGAGAGGTGTACAAAAAAACCTGTAATAGATAGCTTTCATATTGTTCTGCATATTCTCAGCATTGAAGGTAGGGAAATCATTCGTGGACTTCTCAGATGAACCTGAATCAGCCATATCTTCTGCCTTCTGCAATTCTTCAATTCCTGGGTAACAAGATTCAAAGATGACTTATCCAATACTACCCCTATTGAATTCTCATAAAAACGTCAAACAAGGGCTAGTGGTCCAATGGTTAAACTCAGCCTATAAAGCGACTGAAACTAACGACAGTGGCAGACAAAGGAATTCCATAAAGAGGGAGTATAAAACTCTCTTGAGTTCTGAGGGATTACGGTAAAAACAAAATTACCAAGATTTTGAAGGGGTCCGAACACTAAATTTTGTCACAAATACTAAAATATACATGGAGAGAATGAGATTACATAGAAATCAATGCCAAAGATTTAGACTCTAACAATCCACCCTGACCTTATTGATGGGAATATATGGGGTATAAGCATGAAAAAACAGAAAAAGGAATAGACTGAGTGTTAGGGGTCCTTTGGCCTAAATCAAGTTTTTCAGTATTTTGTTTCTCTTTTCTAAATTTATGTTGGATTTACCGTGGGATATGAATCTAGAAAGTAAAAATTACGACTAAAAGTATAAAACAGTTAACTAAAGATGAAAAAACAGTTTAAAGTATCCGTCTTTAATGTCGTATTATCTGAACTTTTCAACTTCGGTCCATACATGTACACATTTTTAGTCCTTCTCGTTGAGCTTCATCCCAAAAAAATTCAGGAAAAGCCAAACAAAATATCACTACAAGTAAACAATACCTATTAAGAAAATATTACTACAACTCATTGCTATTTGGTGAATTTCGTTCGAAATAAACCTTTTAAACCCTCATTTTTTTTCCGAATTGAAGTCGGCAATTGATACACACTCACCACCTACTACGCACAGATTCAAGTTCAGACATAGAAAACTAACGAACTTGTGAACGTAGCAGATCTGTGGATCGAGATTCGACAACTGTTGGGAGAAGATAAAAGACTTCTCCAATTGATGTTTCATTTAAATATACCTTAGATAGCTAGCAGATAGAATCGAAATGGACGGGTGTACCTTGGTGCTCGGCGGAGAACTTCTCAGTGAGGAGAGAGAGAGAGAGAGAGAGAGAGAGAGATCCTGCTTGGGAAAATCCCTCTGGAGGGAGCGCTGGCTGATTATGTAGGCTAATTTGCACTTTTATCCCCTTAACTATTCGATTTTTCCCAAATTCGTCCTCCATCTATCAACTATACCTATTAAATCCTCAAATCATCCACATTCATATCTACTCAGCCTGATTTGAGATTCTTATTAATTTAGTAGATGACAACTTTTCCGTTAGTGATGGTTATGATGACAATATACCATGAAAGTTTTAGATATTATGGTTCACTGATACTACAAGTAGATAAGTATGGGATTTGTCAAATCCCTAAACTATCAAAATTAATATATACTTAGCTTGATTTGACAAATGACTTAAGTTCAATGGTTTCAGGGGTGCACTTAGGTGTTAGGAGTATGGAGGTAAAAAATTCAACTCCTCTTCGAATGTACTAATTTAACTATTCTAACAATATTAACTTTCGCCGAGAAAAAATAAAGGATAGTTTAAGAGTTAAATAGGTTTAATTGATAAATTGAAGCTGAATTAGACATAAATTGAATAATTAAGGGGGTAAATGTACAAATTAGTCGATTATGTATATATTTAAGTGGGCCTGGGCCGTTACTTGATCCAGGTCGGTCTTTCTACTTTACAAAGAGAACTCCGTGTAAGCAACAACAGCAACGAACAACTGCAGAACACCAACCTCCCACTCTCACTCAGAGGAAAAATCAAGGCAAACTCCAAAAAGCTGTGAAGCCTTTCATTATAGAACAAACTGAATTTGTGAGAATTCGTTTGTTTTGAGCAGTTTTTTCGGTAAGTTTCCCTATCTATGAAAGGTTTGTGTGCTGTTCTTGGGGGCATTTCGGTCGAACCTATCGAATTGCTGCAAAATTCAAGATTCAGCTTTTAGTTTGATTTGTAGGATCCTTTCCCATTGTGGGTTTTGAAAAGTTGTGGAATTCAAATGGTTACCCATGTTTGTAACTTGAATTAGGAATATTTTTCACTACACCCTGTTGGGATAATGTATTTGAAGGAGGGATGTTCCTTGCTGCTTAAAGTCCACAAACCTTCAATCCCTTTTGTCCTCAACACAACCCCAATTCTCAATCCTACTCGTAATAACGAGGCGAATTTGAACCCCCATTTGGTTAACGAATGTGATGTTTTGAGGAGGTTAAGGCATGAAAGTGACATCACTTTGGCATTGGAATACTTCAAGTCCATTGCAAATTCAAAATCTTTCAAACACACTCCTTTAACATACCAAGTCATGATTGAAAAGCTTGGGCGAAGGGCTGAGATGGATGGGGTCCAGTATCTCTTGCAGCAGATGAAGTTGGATGGCATTAGTTGCTCGGAAGACTTATTTATTAGCGTGATAAATTCTTATCGGCAATCTGGGGCCGCCGAGCAAGCGCTGAAAACGTTTTATCGGGTGCAAGATTTTGGGTGTTCACCAACGGTCAAAATATATAATCACATTTTTGATGCATTGCTTAATGAGGATAGGTTTCATATGATAAATCCTATATATAGCAATATGAAGAAAGATGGGTTGGAGCCCAATCTGTATACTTATAATATTCTTTTGAAAGCTTTGTGTAAGAATAATCGGGTGGACAGCGCTCATAAGTTGCTCGTAGAAATGTCGAATAAAGGTTGCTCTCCTGATGCAGTGAGCTACACAACGATTATATCTTGTATGTGTAATCTTGGTAAGGTGAAAGAAGCAAGGGATATTACCAATCGGTTTCCCCCTATAGTACCTGTTTATAATGCTTTGATCAATGGGGTGTGTAGGGAATCCAATATTGAGGAGGCATTTGAGTTGTTGAATGAGATGATGAATAAGGGAATCGGTCCTAATGTAATCACTTACACAACTATCATCAATGCTCTTTCTGATGTGGGAAATATTCACTTGTCTCTTCCTATTTTGGCCCTAATGTTCAAGAAAGGATGTGGTCCCAATATTCGTACTTTTACTTCCTTGATAAAGGGGTTTTTCCTGAAAGGTAAATCTTATGAGGCCCTTGACATGTGGGAGCGAATGATGGAAGAGGGAATCTATCCCAATGTTATTTCATACAACTCACTGATACGAGGTTTATGCTCTGTTGGTAATGTGGGGAAAGCTGTGGCTGTTTTTAATCAAATGGAGAGAAGTGGTTTTTCTCCAAATGTAACAACATATAGCACTCTTATTGATGGCTTCGCAAAAGCTGGGAACTTGGTTGGTGCGACTGAGACGTGGAATGACATGATTACCCATGGCTGCCATCCAAATGTCGTGGCATATACGTGCATGGTTGATGTCCTTTGTAGGAATCTCATGTTTGACCAAGCCCATTGTCTTATACAGAATATGGTGATGGAAAATTGCCCCCCTAATACAATTACCTTTAATACATTTGTCAAAAGTTTGTGTGGCAGTGGAAGAGTAGATTGGGCTATTAAGTTGCTTGATCGAATGGAAGAAAATGGGTGCTTGCCAAATATCACGACGTATAATGAAATATTGGATGGTCTTGTCAAAGAGAACAACTTTACATTAGCATTTGGGGTGGTTAAGGAGATTGAAGAAAGGGGGCTCGAGCTTAATTTAGTGACTTACAACACTATGATACATGGTTTTTGTTGTGCTGGTATGCTAGAGGAGGCTTTGAAGGTTGTTGGGAAGATGTTGGTCGGAGGATTAAAGCCTGATGCTTTCACATTTAACATAATAATAAACGCATACTGTAAGAATGGAAAGGTTGAGTTTGCCATTAAACTGCTGGATACAATGAGTGCAGCCGGTTGGTGTCCAGACATAGTTTCTTACACAAGTCTTATATGTGGGCTTTGTGAGATTGCTGGTTTGGAAGAAGCTAATGTTTATCTTCACAGGATGTTAAAGGAAGGAATTGTCCCCAATGCTGCAATATGGAATGTCTTGGTCCGGTTTTTGTTTAGTAAAGTAGGTTTTTCAGAGGCACTGATTTTTCTAGACAATATATTGGATGGGTAAATGTCATGCAAGACCACAGATGGTTTATGAACAGCTGCTGAAGTGCAACAGATGTCTTTATTGTCTGGATTTGTAATTTCTGGAGGAATTTTTCTTGTTGGGATATTGTACACTTGAAGCGTCTGGCTCTTTCACTGGGGTATGTATTCTCAAAGGGAAAATTGGTCTTTCCATGCAGTAATCCTAATGGCCCCTTTGGATTGTGAGAGAAGAAAAGGAAGGAGAATCCTATCACTTGTTTGAATGAATAAAGAGATGAGAAGCGTTGAGAAAGGAAGAGAAATGATGGATTTTGAAGAAGCGGCCTAGCTATGCGTAGCCCTGGTTCTATGATGAAAGACTTTTATGTTTATTGGTCCATTTTTGTTTCTAACTAAAAGATGAGAAACCCCAATCCTTTCTTTTCTCAACCGCAAGGAGCTCAAGCATTTTCATGGCTTACTGCACTGGAGAAGTTGTGTAGTTTGTATCTTAGTGACGGGCATAGAGAATTGGTACTTCTCTTGAAGTTCTCAGCCATGTTTTGGATGTATGTGTTCTACTGTGACGGGAAACTGAGGATTGATCCACTATAGCTTTCCTCTTCGACGTGTATTATTCTGCATCTCTTTTTGTTTAGCAGATTGGGATTCCATCTTCATAGAAAGATACAAGGAAGAAGACCATCTTGGAGACAGAAAAGATAAGAAGAAAGATGACTCTGTGATAGTATGTTAGGACTGCTCATTCAGCTCTCGCCTTTACTGTGTTTTGGTCCAACTTAGGATTTCTGGAGCTAATAGTTCTTCTCTGAAGTTGCAGCTGAACTTAATCTTGTCAATGGCGAACTTGGTGATCAAAAGGATTTAGCTCAGACGTCTTCTTTTCTCTTTCTTTTCCCTTTTTATTATCTAGGTGGGAGAGTGACATATTCAATAGGAAACTTCAAACAAAGAAAATCAGAAAATGATAGTCTTGTTCTGGCAGCTCCACCTGAAATTTTCTTTTGTTGTTTTGGCTGTAAGGTACATACATTTAATTTAGCGTCTATGTTGTGCTTATGGATTGGCTGCGTTCTGGAGATTAAGCATTGGCTTGGAACTGATTCAAATAACAAATGCATGAAAACTTCAGTCTTTGGGTGCTGCTTCTGAAACACACACACACGCACAGAGAGAGAGAGAGAGAGAGAGAGAGTTGAACCTTAATTAATTGGCAATTATGGTCTTGTATGAGTAATTAGTTGACTGCCATAAAGCAAGCCAAGGATACACATGGACACACTATTTTGGTCCATTTTGTAGAATTCCCATTTCCAACACAGGCAGCAGCCCATCAGTGAGGGGAAAAAACACAGGCAGCAGCTTTCACCCTCGTGGACTGTGGAATTGGTCTACTGTACCAAGTTTTTTTTTTTTTTTGATCCGCAACTGTACCAAGTTATCAAACAAAGGAAAAAAGCTTTCTAACTCACTTCACGGGTTTCAATTTCTTCTTTTATGTTTTCCTGGTACTCATGACACTCTCTTGTCTTTTCAATACCACTGCAGACCTTTAAACGATCACAAAATCATTGTTGCTGGATCACAAAAACACTCTACTCAAATTCGCAAACAACATACATCAGACAAAACTTCATCTGCTCAAAATTTACTAAACCACTAGTTCAAAGCAAATGTAATTAGAAGTAGATAAAGAAACTATCTACCTACTTTCTTGGGTCTCAACTTCTTGCTCCCCACTCTACTAGACTTACTCGGTTTATTACTCTTTCTGCTCTCTCTGTACCCTTCAATATAGTCCTCCACATTCATAATACCTTTTTCACCTTCGATGTCATTGTCATCACCATCTATTGCTTCCTCTCCCTCATCCGCCGATTCCTCATGTGTATCATCCATATCATCATCTTCATCATCATATGTCTCATCCACATCATCATCTTCCTCATCATTGTCATCATCTTCATCGTCATATGTCTCATCCACATCATCATCTTCCTCATCATTGTCATCATCTTCATCATCATATGCATCATCATCGTCATCATCGTCGTCGTCGTCGTCATCCATACCAGCGAGTAGCGTGTGGAACTCAGGAGGAGGTGGACATTCCTTTGTTTCTGCCTCGTCCTTCTTTATCACCAGATGCCGAATAACTCTCTCATCTTTGTCTAGTATATTCTTGAAATCATTAATCGATTTGGCTTCCAATTCGAAATTCATCAAAATGTAGTGGGCGTTTCTTGCTTTCTTTATCTTGTATGCGAGTCGTCGCATACCCCAATCGTTAAATCTCCATATCCTGCCTTTCTTCTCTTTTATAAATTCTGCAAAAATATGTTTGATGGGTTTAACAGTCCAATGCCTCAGAAAGAAGAAAGACACATAAGATGTTGTATTGATGCAAACTATCACTATAAAATCAGCAAAGGCAAAAAGCATCTACATATTCCATACATTCTACCAGTCTCCTTGGTCCTCTGCATTCAACGGATCTCCATTCATTTCCATTAGAATAAAAGAGAGACTACAATTTTACAGCACGTGAATTTAATACATTTGGAAAAAGATTTGGTAAACATATGCACTAGAAACATATTTAAAATTGCAAATATAGGAGGTAAAAAAGGTTACCTTGAACTTTCAAATTCACATTCTCAACCTCTTTCGCATGGTCCTCATGAATTGCATAAACCACTTCATAATGGCGCACTGTCAAAGCGAAGCAAAAATGGGGATCAAAATGAAGGTAACAGAAAAAGGGAGGAAGAGGGAAAGACTCAAGGTACCAATTTTGATTCCTTTTTGTAGGGTACAAAATTAAAAAGATATCAAAAAGCTATGTTAAACAGCGAATTCCAAGTTGGCTATGAGTTTTTTTGTTCTTTGCAAAACGTGAAAATGCTCTTCAAATATAAAAATGGCTTGGAGTCAAAATAGGTAGAAATTGTAACAGTTCAGAAAGCTTCAGTGTCTCTTTTGTATTTCCCTTCTCAAAACCATACAAGTAAGATTAGACATCTACTCATTGAGTTCCAATTGGCATCCGAACTACCCCAACACTGATTCTAATCCAGTTAGCAATGAAGAATGAATGACAAGAAATCATGCTTACTTTGTTCTAATTTCAACGCGCTTTCCAGTTCAAGATTTAGTTGTTCAAACAGTTCTCCTGCAAATCGAGAACAAGATCAATCACATCAAAAGTGCATATAATCAAGTGTCCTCTTTATAGAAGTGAATCAACGAATTAAGATTGTAATCACTCACGTTCTTCGTCGTCGGCAAACTCAGGGAGAAGCCTTCCATCTTCTTGAACTTTCTTCTGAAATCCAAAATCAAATTGAGAAACACCTTTTACCAAAACTCAAGATAAGAAACCAAACTTTTTAGCATTTAAGAGTGGGTGCCATTCAAGGCTCCTAAAATTCAGTTTAAACCAAAACTCTACATAGATTATGACCACAAATGGAAATGCAATTCGAATCCGATAGACAATAGAATATGGATGCAATTTCAATACTCATACAACCCTTAGACTAGAACTCACCCTTGAAAACCGGCTTCGAAGGGAAGAGTAACCAAGGACTTGTATGCAGATGGCCAAGCCCAATTTTTGGTAAACCATAACATCATAATGACAATTTGGAGGTCAATTTAATATTATAATCCCCACAGTTAAGAGTATCCTTCACTGGCCAAGCATGTACTTGGACAGGTGGGACATCAAAATCGTAACCCAGATATTAAAAAATTTGCATACCTGTATATTACTATATTCTCCATCTTAAATTTACAAAACATCAACCATTGATTACGCTGAATTTAGCACAATTCCCCAATACATTGTGTATGCATAATTATGCACCTAAACATAGTCTAGGCTATTGGAACTGTTTTTTGTGTTCATCTAAACTCACACACCCACCAAGTAGACCAAAAAGATGTTCTACCCTTTTTTTCCCCTATGTACTCCATAGTCCAGACCTATATCTATTTCAGCTATTCGCTGAAACCAACTTAACAGAATCAGTCCTATGATCCTATCGGAAAATAAGTAACTAAATAACTTAACACGAAGAGTGACGTGGCTAATGTGTGGCATGCCGTTCAAATTGCCCTATCCCTGTGTCTACTGCATTCGATCACGCTACTTACACACACAAAATGCACACTCACTCACATTCACAAGGATCGTGGACACACACACACACTGTAAGTGTGCGGGTCCCCCAAATCTATATGATTGTGTAGTGTGAGACACTGTGTGTGAATCCCCCAAATCCCAATCCAATTTATGTGTTCATAACATTTTCCTGCTACCTTTAGCCATCCAAAATCGCTGTGATTCTAAGATACCTAACCAATTGATTAGCTCATAGGAGTTGTCAAAGAAGAGGGTATGGCTAGCTATTTTTTCCTAAAATGACCCATTTGCCTAGCACCTTCTAAACATCAAACTGAATACCAGTACACAAGAAACCCCAAATACCCAAAAACATACATAAGCACCATAAACCCACAAGCATGTTAAAACTATTAAGTGGGATTTTGAATTAGAAGTAACCTCTTTGAGCAAAACAGCTTCAGGGAAGAAGCCAGCTTCATCAGGTTTGACTATGAAGCTATGAGTGTTGGGCTTCTTATCACTCCTCTTGTTATCCTTTTTGGCGGCCAAAATCACCGATTTTCTAAGTCTCAGAGAGGTTTTCTGAGAAGAAAAATGGGCTAAGGAGGCGTACCCATTACTCCCCAAAACCAAGGAACTGTTTCGTTTTACGGAAAACCCACCATAACTGGCCAAGTTTGGGAGCTGCGAAGAGAGAGAAGCAGTGGTCACAGGGGACGAACAGCCAAGTATTTCCATATCTCGACAGTGTCGAGAGAGCTGCTCGAAAAGGGTAACCAGACGATAATAGAGAGAGAGAGAGAGAGAGAGAGAGAGAGAGGGGAGAGAGTTTCTTTTATTTTTATTTTATTTCGGTGCACAAATAATTGACTCTAACTAATTTTGAGTGTCAATTAAAATGTAAAAAAATGCAAGCACAAATCTGGACACAAATGTTGTATAGCGTCTAATGTGTGTGGGCATGGGCTCCATATTAATTATGTAAAATTTACGTGTATTAAACAATTCTGAACACATCTGTGTCTGAATCTATACACAGATTTCGGTGTCAGTCACATTAGAATAAGGGATTCTAAAACATTTCGCCATTGTGAAAATGTTATGAATCATGTGACTAATATTACGCGTTTTCATGATAAATGTCAAACGAAAATACACAGAAAAAGAAAGAAGAAAAGAAATGGTTTAGCTTTGAACTTGGTATGTTCCAGTCCCACTTTGGTTATACGGAGGCTTGATACACTACATAATAATCATGGATTCTAGTAACATTTTCCTATTCGTTTGCACATTTTGTAAAATGCCTCCGAAATTTAAATCACACTAAGAGAAATCAATTATCAAGTCTAATTTGTTTAAGATAAGTTTATTTCAAAATTATGCCAGTCCTTATCTGCTTAATATGAAATCCGCGACGTGTTTTACAAAATAATCCGTTCGTGATCTTCGAAGTACGCCAGTTATGACAAGTTCAGTTTAAGTACTTTGTTGCCGGGAGAGGAGCCGGATCCATACAAGAACACAAAGAAGTTAATAGAGCATCACCTGGAAATGCTCTAGCAGAGGCCAATAATGCGAGTTTTACAACATCAAAGTATATGCATATTGGAACAGCTGCACCATCAGATAAGATACTAATCCCACTCTAACATCCAAATGAAAGCAATTCGTCTACATTCTGCTCTTCTCTCTCATATTAGTTTCAAAACTGTCCGTCGAAGGGAAAAAAGGAGATCATGCTAAGGCCACTGGAGGAGTAATCGGGCCATAACTTGTTGGCATTCTCCTTCAAACCGATACAAACGTCTTGTGTATACTTTCAGGGCAAAGGAAAAAAGTCTATACAATTACAAACCCTGTGTTATGTAGGCTCAAGGAAACCTCAATACTGTTGAATAATTGGCAAATTACATTTCCCTCGCCCCATTATGAAAAGCACAACAGGCCTTCATCCAAGTCTATGAGCCCTATTTACTAGGCTCATAAATGTTTTATCCTACTTTTGCGGCTTAAAAGAGTGGAGCTTTAGCTCACCATTGCTTCTTTCCTTTCTTCTTCCGCTTACTGCTGCCACTGTTGCTGCCGCCACTCTTGGAGAATTTCCCAGCCTCGGCAGTAGCAGATGGACTCTCACTTGGAGTGTTGCCAGAAAAATTGTCAAACACACCTGCTTGCACTGCATTCTGTAACCATTCAAAGAATTCCTCCTCGGTCATGTTCTCTTCAAGATTAGATGATGATGATGATGATGGCATTGAAGCTCCTCTTTGCCCTGGGCTAGTTCCCTTCCCATTGTTATGTTTGGCTGTCAAACTCGTGTTCACATGGAAGCTTGGTTTGTGAGTATTGACTGGAGATCTCATCCCCTGTAACAAGTGTCCAGAATTTCAACATGATACTCTAGTATGGAAATGTATGTGCAACATAGACGCAACTTCCTTCACTTGGTGTGAAGTCACTGAAAACATTAGTATTCTTGTAAATTTATTTCCAAGATATCATCTTACCACAGTTTTGAGCTAGCTTGGCGGAACTGTTTATCCATTCAACAGAGAAATATTCTACAAATTACTCGAATAAAATATAAAGGACCATTATGGGCATCTTTTGACGTTTTGTCCCACCAAAGCTCCACCCCCAAATGTATTAATTTGTTTGTTTTTTTCCCTCTAAGGGAAATTTTAAGAAAATAAATCAGGAAAATTTAGGGCATCACTTTGGATAGCTATGTTAACCGATTTGCAACGCAGATGCGCACATACTTGGGAACTTGCATTCCAATATGTAAATCGCTGGGATACTAGTGTTTCCTCGTAACACACCATTTCTCGTGACAGTCAGCCATACTGCAAGTGTTCACTACCGGTCATGCTGTAGGTGTTTCTGATTTCCTCTATTGATTCAATTTGAACAAACCCGAAAGACTTCCACTCAGCTTATCAGGAGGAAAATTGATTACCTGACAAATATACCATTCAGTTGCATCATAGATCTTGCTATCAGCGCAAACATATGCACGAGGTGCATCAACCTGAAAATTTTTCAATTCAGCAAAGAGTATTAGTACATTTACAGGACGAACAAAGAATGACAAACTTCTATAAATGAAATGCTTAACACAGGGCTTGTCTCTCTTTTATGGATTGCTTTCTACCTTCTGCAAAATTCCAAAAAAGAACGGTTGGGAAGATTGTTCAACCCATCCATCTCCATCTTTAGCTTGATGAAAATCTCTGCAATCCTACAGAAGTGGACTGAAATTTAGGTATACAGTCTATAGTCATGAATCAGAGAATGCTGGAGCAGTCTTTCTGAGATTTTTATCTTTTTAACGCTTCATAATGATAAACATAGTCAGAATTAAAGTTAAAACCTGGCACCATCTTGCTGTAGATTTTGATTTTTTCGTCTGAATCCAGACATGAAAATTTCCACACTTTCTACAGGCGATCCGCCTTGACTCTCCAAAAGGGTCCTCACCATCGGTAGCGGTGTGTGCAAATCCAGAGGCAAAGAACTTATGCCTTCCATTCTGGACAACCAAATATTGAAAGCTTAAGCAAGTTGAAGAGATGGGCATACATACTAAAGAGTAAATAGTTGTTTTATTTTTTGAGAAAAGTAAAGCATATTAAAGAAAAATAGTGATGAAGAGACGTCTATTGCAAGGTTTTCAGGAGATACATCATGTCAAATGAAAAAGTAACCTCACATCTTCTTGTTTCCATCAGTTCAGAAGATGATCTAATGTGAGGCTTCTATTATATCTACAAGCAAGACATTGAAATCCAATGGGAAAATTACACTACATATGCCCATTCTTCTCTTTAGCAGCAAGCAACAGGATGGAAATAAAAATCCTCCCCTCAAGTCAAGAAGTTTCCAAGTTACAGACAATATCTCAACTGGATTCTTTAGAGCCTCCATGTGTCAAGTGTCGCGATATCTTCCGAAAAGTCCATATGTAACAGCGACAAGATAATCAATAGAAGGCTAATTAAGAAAATGGTTAAGTCCATAGAACAAGAAGAAAAATACCAAGGACCGAAAACAATTTCATGCTCTAACAATTATAGAACACTGACAGACCAAAGCAAAACTGAAAATATCAAATCGTGGACGGTTGAGATTGCAGGGGATTGCATGGCTGTTTCAACAGGCTGCTTGCCGCAGCAGTGTGTTTTCTCTCGGAAGTGTTGTGCTTTGGAATTCATTTTTACCCTTAGTTTTATGTGAAGGATCTAGTAGGTTGGGCAGCTTTTTTACCTTCTTTTTTTTTCTATCACTGAGACACCTGAAGAGCAAGGCCAAAGGTCCACCCAGGCCTCTGAGGTTAAGGTTGTTTCACTGCATTAAGTTACCTAAGTAAAAGAAGATGGGTATATATTCCTGATATATTGTACACAGTGGTGGTAAAGAAATTTATCATGTATACTTAAATGCAGGCGGACTAGGTGAAGTAAAAAGAGGAAGTTCAAGAAACTAAATGTACTAAATCAGATTGAAGCCAAGATAGATCTGCAAACCTTTTGAGAAGCATTTTGAAACCTGCGGAAATAGTTCAGTAGCTCCTCCCTCCTCAATTCTTCATCATATGATTTTCGCTTCAAAGAATCAAGTAAAACCTAACGAAAAGAATCCCACCATAGAGTCAGCCAAAACGAACAGGGCAAATTATTTTCAAGAAGGAAAAGATGGAAACCAAAAACATGTACCTCATACGCGTTCTGAAGTCTCTTAAAAGCTTCCGCAGCCTTTTCATTGCCCATATTCTTATCAGGGTGGACCAGCATTGCCTGAGAACCAAACCATAAAATCTTGACTTAAGAGCTACTAACACTATTACAAACAAAAAAACTTGAATTTCATACACGTCCAATCTAAGTTCATCTATGGAGCATGCAACATGCCAGAAAGCCTATAAATAACATTCCTAGAGAAAAACACAAGCAAACTACTCAGAGGTGGAAGTACAGTTCATAATAAATCCATCTATGCAAGCCACAAAGTAACCTAACCTTTTTCCTATATTCCCGCTTGAGTATCGTAACATCTACATTTTCAAAACGGGACAGGCCCAAAGCTGAATAATGATCTGTACAGTTCAACAACCTAACAACTTCATCTTCAGATGACATCTCAAAATCAGTCCCACTTGTGGAAGGTATCCCAGGGCCACGATCAGATGATGGACCAGAACCAGTTTCAGGGGATGAGGGCCCCTGTCCACCATAGAAGAAGCTCTGTTGACCTTCCATTCCAGCTGTTTGTTCAGGGACCTGGTCGGGCATCCTATGATTGATGTTGTTCTTCAAGAAGAACATTAGAGCATCACTTGATATGAAGGATAAGTTCAGTGCCAAAAGTACACCAAACCACCCAACATATGTCCACGCACTGTATACAGAATACAAAGTCGTTATTAACAGTGCAATCCGTTCATGGCTCAACATGAATGCCAACCCTGCATTTTAAAGAACCAAACCATCTCAGTTCCGAATTAAACATCCATACAGAGGACATTATTGTCAAGAGAAGAAAAAGGCTACAGGATCACCTCCGGAGCAGATGACAAGTCCTGTTGTCCAAAAACTTCCACAAAACCACAATAAAAGGATTCCAGAAACAGCAATAAACATAAATCCAATGGTGAATCCAACAAAATGTCCAGTCAAAGCTGTTATGACCTGAACAATTATGAAAACAAGGAAAGAGATGAACAAAAACAAAACCAACCGAACAAAAAGACCATATATGAGTAGATTTAAATCAATCTTCCCTTAAACAAGGGAAATAAAATCTTTATGTCAAGGTTAGTCCTAGGCCAACCCCAAGGGATTGTCCTAGTGGTCAAGGCTTGAGACTTAGGAGTTTTCTCCCTCCTAAGGTCTCAGGTTCGAAACCTCTTAGGTTCTATCAACTCCTTTGGGGCCAATTCATACAGAGCTTTGCTCTGGCTTTAATTGGGACCCCCGCAAGTGGGCGGTGAGATTGGCCCCCAGAATTAGTCGAGATACGCGAAAGCTGGCCCAAACACTTGAGTTATAAAAACAAAAGGTTAGTCCTAGGACTTACCAGGACCAGGACAAATTTGAACACTCCAATCATCGCAATCACAGAGAGAATGCTGCACCAAATAACCGAGAAGAAGGATGTTGTACCCATGCGCAGAAAGGACTCAATGCCTCTTAGAGTGCAGTCCAACCAAACCATTGACAAAAGAAGCACTATGTTCCCGACATGCATGAGCCACCTCAAGACAATTGGGTATGCATGCTCAATCTTCTTTTGAACATAACAAGCAGCATCTGACATGTTAGTTGTCAGACTAATAAACAATGGTTTCTGCCTCTGCAGACATTCTGTGGCTGCCTTCAAAATGGATAAAGCTGAAACCCTCAAGTGCCTGAGGATGAGAGAGTCTGAGAACTCTAAATTACCCATTGTATCATCTGTGTGAGAACCACTAGGCAAGTGGCCAGATCTATAGTTTGAATCCTCTAGGCCACGAGTGCTATTCGGTGGTCTCCCATTTTCTTCTCTCAAACCGGAAGCTTCCACGGTAGAAATATTCTCTAAGCAATCTCCTGAGTTACAATCACAAGGCACTGCTTGCTCTTCAGAATGGATAGCACTCATACCTTGCTTCTCTTTCTTCTGAAATTTCTTGGATTTCTGTTTGCTTCTATTCTCACCTCCTGCATGATCAGTTTTATTCCCACCTTCTGAAATGGGTGTGCTCGGTTGGTTACCATTAGGGAGTTTCTCCTCACCAGCAACCTTTGCCAGGTTCACTTTTCCTCTTCCTTTCGTATTTGGCAATGGACACCCTGAATCTGAAACTCCTTTCTTGTGGTTTGACAAATTGTCCCACCCATTCTTTTGTTGGTTACCCTTACGAGCCATCGAATCTAATGTTTTAAGATATTATCAAAGGGTATGTAAATAACCCACTTCTGTTTCCATCAACAGATCCACACCTTGCTCATTAGATTTAAAGGCGCCTGCCATTATAAAATTTGGAAAATTTGTCAATATACTTGTAGGCATGATTAATGGAGTAAAAATAAACAGCTGCTTATGATGAAAGGCCCGGAGGCCGGAACCTCAACACTATATCACAATAAGAGTTAGGATATTTAACATTGGTAGCATGGGGTATGGGGATCCATGAGCTACCCAACAAGGAGACTACGACCTTAACACTAAAAGCATCACATCATCATTCAGTTGGTCCCTGAGTCGAATCACAATGAATTAGTAAATTGTATGAACCATTATGTGAAAGTAGACTTACTAAAACAAGTGATTGAGGTTAATATAAAAATTGCAATAAATTTCAACAGTTAAGTAGACTTAGGGTAATAAACATGAGACCACACTTCACGAGAGGCAATTACGTTTCAAACAGGTAACAATTTTCCAAAGTTGAGCAAATTATAGAAGGCAAGGAGAGGGGAAAAGGTAAATTACAGGCTTATCTCGAGAATAATTTGCTTTCCTTATATTCATTGAAAAAACTCCCAATTCAACACTCTATTACTTAACCGTAATTCATTTTCAAGCTCCCACCCAGGGTTACAGCAATTCGCTTGAAGGGTTACGAACTGCGATCCAGGTCAAACGGTCCCAATGGGCCAATGGGAGATCGATCGCAAACTGGAACGGGAATTCTTGCGATCCGACGATAAAACTGGCTCACGGATGATATTTCACTCTCATATAACCAAAAAAAAACCTAAAAAATTAAACCCATTAATGATATGATAAGTGCAGTGTCATTTATAGATGCTACTAGTAGTAAAACACCCCGAAAAATGATCTGCATCGGGAACAAACTAATTTTGTTCGGAAAAAAATACGAAGAAGCCTACCCCCGCGGTACCATGTTCCGAAGTGTATGACTTGCCACGATCCCATTCATGTTCCTCATACCACAACAATCCACGATCCAGATAACCCTGCTCACACCCCTTAATTAACTTGTATCCTTGCAGTCACGCCATCAGAAAGATGATTAAAACAAAGAAGAGGGCGATTTGGCCAAGAAAGCATAACTGTAGGCAGGGCCGGCCCGGGGGTAAACCCCACAAACTTGCGGGCTTGGGCACCCCCCCGGGCTGGGGCATCCGTAAAAAGAAATTCGAACTACAGTTTTATAATAAATATAAATTTTTAACAACATTACGACTATATGGCTTTCTGGCCTAGTGGAAAGGCTTCCACTCCTTACCATAAGGTCAAGGGTTCCATACTCATAGCTAGCAACCCACTTTACTCTTTTTTTTTAAACTCCTGCCATGGTCTAAGGCTTTAATTCTTTTAATATTGAGGCTTAGATTTTATTTGGGTAATCAAATTTTATGCGTACATTCTTTCTTTTATAAAGCACCATAACCGGATTCAATTTTGATTTTAATTTTTTGATGTAATTCAAGTCAAAAGCACAATATAACCTTCTTTTTCTTTTTTTTACTTGTTTGTTTTTATTTTTTATGAATTAATACTAAGTGGCCAATCAAGCGTGAGGTCGGGCTTGGGCAACCCAAATGTCGGGGCCGGCACTGAATGTAGGGTGATTGGTTCAAATTCGGTAAACACCCACCGAGAAACACAAACCAAAGGTTCTCCTGTTTGATATGAGGGGAAGATTTGAATCGAGGTGGCCTCCTAAACGGGTCAATGATCTTCTTGGTTCAACACTCAAATCTCTCAATTTCAAATTTCACTGAAAGCAAATTGGTTACTCGTGGAATAATCAAAAAGGTCAGCTGATTATAAACCCCAAAAATTGGTAAATGTTCCGGCAATCAGCACTATTGACCCAAGTTCAGAAATACAGCTAAACTAAGTGTGGTCAGTAAATTGTTGCACTCATGTACTTCCTGTAGGTCCACTTTTGGGTATTGACCTTTAATCAAATAGCATATAGCCTTGATCCGGTGAATTTCCATTTCCCTTTACCCTTTCACGTAACACAACAGGCTTAAGTAGCTTAAACCAGTCAATGTCCTTCATTGGGGATACTCAAGTTACCAACCTTTTCTCACCCTGTTTCCTAACTGGGGTCAGAATTGAACCCTCATAATAATCGCAGAAACATTCATATCTATATCATTTCGCTGTCATTTTTCTATTTTCCTAACCTAACATTCTTAATCCAACACCACTCATTTCATTGAAGAGTTTTCCATCACTCAGACTATACAGATTTCATTTATTTACTTCCATTAAATGCATCCGTTAATGAGGTCAGTCATTTAGCTCTTTATTGACTTCATCTAAATCATAAGAGTATACAGTAAGAGGTGTCCACACCATGGAATGCATGCATAAGCAAAACAAAATACATAATTTTCGATAGTATCTCCATATCAATAAACTCCAAATGGAATCCACCGACGTATATAACTGAAGGGGTAAATGTGACAAAACTGACAATTCAGCAACAGGAATACAATGTAAATGCAGATAATCCTTGCAAAACAGCATAAGACAAGGATCCCTCATGCAGAATGCATTAGGGTACAAAATCTAGAGAAGCAAACAAAATCACAACCAGAAAGTAGCAAAGCTTTAAAAGGTCCAATTTGGATGGCAGGAATCTTGAGATGGAATGTGAATATGATTCCGAATTCCACGTTTGGCATGGACTGGAAAAGGAAAACGATTCACGATGACACATTCAACCCCGAATCCCATTTCCAAACTAAGTAGAAACCCAATACCAGTCTTAGACTGCAAGCCTATCCATAAAAAAAGAAAACGTTGAATTTAATAAACTTCCTAAAAGACTGTTTCTCGGATAAGATTCTCCAACTCAGCCTAAATCGAAATTGCCTGGGGCATCAGATCACAGGGTATTTGATCCCTAGTAATCAGATTCCAGTCACACTTAATTGCAGGCATCCAAAGACAGCCTAAATGTAAACAACTTAGTTATCATTAACACCACATTTAAATTCTTGATAACTCAGGTGTCCGGCCAACTTACGCCCACCTCGACTGATCCTGGGAACCAATCCCCCCCATTCACTACCAGGGCCCAATCGAAGCGGCGCAAAAGCCCCATGTGGACTGGCTCCAAAGGAGTTGAATACACAACATGATTTACGCATTTATGTGTACATAGAAATCAATAGCAGCATTTAGCAGATTACTCAACAGAGGCTAAGGTGGAGTTCGAGCTACAGACAAATAAAAACGTAGTAGTATTTAGTATACGTACTTATTAGGTATGTGAAATACACGTGCAAACATCAAATGAAGTGAAGAATCATCACTGTGTTTTAACCCTAAATACTAATTTCCTGGTTCTCGAGACTATGTCGGGCATTCATCGTGTTCCAAACCCTAAAAACAATATCGGTTACACACACACACACACACATATATATATATGTGTGTGTGTGTATATATATATGTGTGTGTGTGTGTGTGTGTGTTCGAGTATGAGCATATCTACAAGCTGATGTACATAAGAGGTACGTATAGGGGAGAAATCGAGTGCTTACCATCAAGAGGCGGTGATGGCGAGGAAGGATCGGCGGGAGAGAGAGAGAGTCCGTAATCCCAATGGACGCGACCCACGGGTAGAGAGACAGGGGATGAGAGAGAGAGAGAGAGAGGGAACAGCTGGGCTCGGTCTGTTTCTTTATCTGTCCTTGTTTCTGGGATGGGTAGCTTCTCATCTGGTAAATCCTCCGTTACGATTTATATGATCCATTTTAGTGAGTGTGTCCCGGCTCCGCAACAATTATCGGAATCGTTGATGTTACGAAGACAACACATTTTTTACAAAAGAAAATAATTCTCCGTAATAGTTTGATCGGATATCGGTAACTTTTACAGTATAAGAGTGTTAATTCTATGGGAGAAGGATGAGAATTCACGGTCAAAATGTGCGAATGATAGAGGAATTATCGGCAGAATTGGTCAAAAGTAAAGTTTTGTAAATTTTGGACTAAATCTAGAGGTGCCGGTCTTCTTACGAATCTTACTACTGTACTCCATTGGGTTTGGGTAGCACCTAAATCTCTCATTATTTTCCAGTGGTAGGATGATTTCATTCCGATTTTGAATTAAAAAACTAAACTAATGATTTGATCCAGAGTTAATAGTAGCAGCGGTTCTGGTTTCAAGTTCATTCGAATTATAATTATATATAATACACATGTACTGTTATTAAAAAGGAAAATCATAATTTTATACGAGGACTGGACACTCTATAGAAACAGAGTCAACCACAAAATAGAACATATATTTATTGGTTAGTTTTAATGGTATTTAAAAGCACATGTTGATGTGAATATTTTCCATGATTTTGAGTATTTTAAGTGGTTGCATACGTATCTCAAAGTAAAATTTTTTGGTCAGAAATTGAAACCAATGCAATTGTGACATATCACAAGGTCACAAAAATGTGGGCACCGATAAAACTTTTGTCTCCTCGTTCTTTTTTTATTAAATACGGAAGGGTAAGAAAATAATTCTACTTGCCACCTCCACTAGGCAATTGTTGACTAGGGAGGGGTATGAAGACTCTCTTAAACACACACACTTTTAACCCAAATGTGGCCACCGATAAAACTTTTGCCTCGTTGTTCAATTCGATCAAATTCAGCCAATACTAAAAAGTGCCATCAATCTTTTAATCTACCACATGCGATTTGGCACCATAAATTTTGCCATCAATATTCAATCTAGTATAGGCGATTTGGCGCCATAAGTTTTTCCAAGTTAGTAATTACTTAAGAAATTTCCAATTTAAGGGGTTGGCATTTTAGAAATGGGCAAAACCTCAAATTGACATGCCGTGCCTAGTTTTAGCTAAGCTATATATTAAATGCCTACCAACTTTGTTTGAAAATCAAGAGAAGGTATATTATTGCACTGGTTTTATGCCTAATGTTATGAGTGTGATAGCATGCCTATTTCGCTCACATTAAAGTTCCAAATGGTACAACTAAATTCAATTAAAAAAAAAAAAAGGTTCCAAACCGTAAACGATTAACCCACCGGAGTTATCCAGGAGTATAGAAAATCATCACTGGAATCAACCAAAATCATCACCGGAATCAACCAAAACATGAAGGTAAGTGAGTTTGAGTTTCGCTAATAACGCCCTGTCATACTTCATATGCGATGGTGAAAGGAATTTTTTTTTGGAGGAAGGATGGGTAAAATTATTAGAACTGGACATTCTTAGTTCATCCATTCCCAAAGCAAAACAGCAAGACAATGAATTGAAAAACCAAATTATTCCTAAGGTCCCCAGTCAATTTCCTTACCTCTGGTAAATCACTACCCAAATTCCGGATCTAAACGCAGGCTTAAAAAAGGAAAACTCTAGCACATAAATAACAAGTTGAAACTTGACCAATGACTTACCTTAACCAAGCTATATCAGTGACTATTTCTCTCAATCTTTATTCAGTAACACAGAATCAAGCTGAACTAGCATTCCGGCATTCAACCGGAGTTATGTACATTATCCTGAACGTGACTTGAGCTTTCCTCGTGTCATCTCCGACGAAAGGTTTCCATGAAACAAATCAAATTTCCGCTTCCTAAATGGTGGTTTATTGCAAGAAATCAAGCCATCTAGTATAAAGCCTTACCGACTATCCAGACAGCAATAACAGTATCAGTTAAATGCATTTGCAGTTTCTTGTGACAAATAAAATGAACCATTTCTTCAACCTGGAAATGCTACTAAGCTAAAGCACTATGCCGATAAAGTCTATGCTGTTTTAGACACTATGCAACCGGGGGGGGGGGGGGGGGCCC
>JAOTQK010000019.1:28834970-28861935 GCA_025642025.1 Rhododendron ferrugineum
GGGGGGGGGGGGGGGGGGGGGGGGGGGGGGGGGGGGGGGAACTCACTCACTGATAAGTTCCAGAAGGCAAATAGTAGGGGATATGACTGGAAATGGAAACAATTGAGAACTGTCTTATATCTGATCAAAAAAAAAAAAAAAAGACAACTGTCTTATATTGAGGCTGGATAGCAAAGAGAACAACTAGTTTCTCGCATCGACTTGAATTGCATATAATATTTGACTCCCCCGCATATCAGGTGGCCTAGTGTCTATGAGAGTAAAAAAGAATTCCTTTGAGGTTCCCAAGCATACAGAACAACTTACTCGAAACGAAAGATCTTTTAGCAGCCACCACCTCTCCCCAAGCATACAGAAATACCAAACGCGAATAGAGAACAATCAAATTGCCTAAAGCAAAGCAGTCATATCCAACCCCCCGAAAAGCCTCAACACTCAAACATGTTGAGGAGCTTTCAACCTAAAAAAATTGGACCATGGAAGAACTAATAGTACTTCTAAGATCAAGTATCAACCATCAGAGTTGATCAGACTAATACTACACAGAATCAAAAAATCAACAAGGAGATCAGTTCTGCTCCATATAGAAGAATTCTAAGATCTAAATAGTTATCACATGATGTGCTGATAAACTATTTGCAGCTGTTTATGACTTGGAAAGTCCAAACATGGAGCCGTTGAGAAGCAATATGAGGGGTCATAGAACAGCACGAGAGCTTTATATTAAAGGGCTACCCTGGTCTGCATAAAATATCGAGCCATCATGCTGCAAATGTACACACACTAAAAGCAATTGAAAAGAAATTATGGTCCTTGAAAAATTAGATTGGGAAAATGACGTATAAGGACGTATTTGATAATTAATACCCGCCAAGGATATTTTCAGCATTAACAAATGTTCTTAGCTTGTCCTTGGTGGGTATTAATTATCAAAACACATCCTGGGCCGTCATTTTCCCAATTAGATTTGTACCTAAAAATGTGAAGTGAAAAGTAGTCTTCCTGACTTATATCACAGGCCACAAATTACGGAATGCCCACAATACTAAAATCCGTATTGCAGACAACGAAGATCAACTAAGTAGATGTGACTGCACTAAGCCACTAACAATTCATTTACAAAGGTTTTCAAATGCAGTCCAGACCTTAGAGGCAAGAGAACAAAGTACTCCGAAAGGCATGTGCAGAAAACCACAAAGGAAGCGTAGAACTGTTCTCCACAGAATACATATCTTTCCACACTCTGCTGTCTCGATGATACATCAATACCTGCTTATGGGTGGCCAGGAACACATATTGTCCAGTCTGACTTATTGGGAAAATGCCAGGCACCATTCCTCTTATACATCGAAGGCTCACCCTATCCACCACAAGCCATTCTTCCTTCTCATAATCTTTCAAAACCCAAATAGTCATCCAAGCCTCTGAAATCTGAATTATGGATAAATACCCATCCGACTCCAACAAATGAACCCTACTTCCAGTCCCAAAACACACTTCCTCGGGCAATGAAAGTTTCCTCCACATATCAGAATTCAGATCAAGAACTAGTACACAGGTACAACTTCCAGTCAACCAATGGAGCAATCCATTAACATACACGACTTGGTTCCTATTCATATGGGTGAAATAGTCGTCCTGCAATGAAACAAACTTCCTCCATTTGCTCGACTCCGAATCAAACACCAAGCATATAAAAGTCCTCTCCGGCCTATGTCCGAATGTTCGGTGATAACCTGCTAAAACAACATTAAACTTCTGCATTGACAAATCACAAGCCAACCCAACGAGAGTGGCTTCACCATCCGGGTAGAATCGAGTAAGGGGTCTTTCCCTAGTTTTGGGTAGCAGCTTATACTCCCTAGTCATTGGGTTACAAACATAATACACACCCTTATCAGGTATGCTGGAGCAACACAACAAGCCATTACAAGAAGCTCTGACTTTCACTCTATCCTTGATAAAATCCAATGAGAATTTCTCATAAACACCCCTCAATTTATCAACAAAAATCAAACTGGGTTTTGATTCAGAGGACTCAGAAACTTCTACCAGTACCATAGAGTTCTTGACAGACACTTGATTGTACAGTTGAATAAAATACTTGTCTGAGGTTAATCTGTACCATAATTTGCACACAGATTTGGATCTGAAGAGGTCTTTAATGGACAATCTAGAAAGAATTTGGAGAACAACTTCATCGGGGAAAAACCCATGTTCCAAATTCGGTGGATTCATGATATAATATCAAGAAAGATCAAGAAAATCAAATACCTTGCTCGATTACATATCCCAGATGGCTATACCATGAAACTCATGTTCTGCAGTTGATAAAATCTGGAGAGAGAGAGAGACATGGTATCTGTTAGATCAGAACAGAAAGGAAAGGAAACAGGTTTTTGAGACTTTACGAGGTCTCGTTTGGATGGTGAGAAAGGGATACATAAGAAAGGGGAGCCCTTTCTCATCAAGAAAAGGGAATCACCAATCAAACTTTTTTTTTGTGTGTTACTTTTCTCTTCATCTCTCACCAAAATGATCAATCCAAACAAGGGATTTCACAAGAAATAACTCTTTCATGACAACAGGCTGTTTAGTCGGGGCAAATGCCAGCTGATCGGAGAAGAAAACGAGTTTGGGGAAAATACTACCAAACAGAAATGGGAAAGAAAAGGAAATTCGAGTTTTACTCGACAGAATATGCCCACTAAAACGTGAACGTTAGCAAAAACGCCTCCCCCACACGAAGATAGCGGCTTTGTGCTAAAATGTTGCGTCCAGGTACTAAAAACTTGCGGCCATGTACTCATACCTTGCAACCTGAATTCTGACATTTCTGTTAGGAATTGTCCCCTACAATTGCAATTGTTGCGTTTAAGATAGTGATATGAATGTGATTATTGAATTTTTTTTTAACTAAAAGTTGCATTAAAAAACTAAATAGTGTCTACAAACCGGGGGTATACAACTCCTATCAAATCAACATAAAGTAGATTAACAAAATGATTAGGACTACAATGGTAGATATATAAATCTCCCACCGAAATAGGTGCGTCACTTGCCAACGCATCCGCACAATAGTTCGCTTCCCGATAGACGCGTTTGATCGACTCCGCTTCAAGCTCCTCCATTAGAGACCAGCAATCCAGTAAAATATTACCAAGAGGATGATTTTCTATTTGATTATCCTGCAAGAGCTAGAAAAGTCCTAGAGCATGAGTTTCAATTTCCAAATTCCGCACACCCTCTGCTTTTGTCAAACAGAAGTCCATCACGCAAGGCTAGAACTTCTGCCATTAAGCTAGAGCTCGCCGTAATGGTGCTGTGAAAACCTGCTAGCCATCTGCTATGGTGATCGCGTAGAATACCCCAGGCACCTGCGGTACCCAATGTTGGATTGAAAGCTCCATCTATATTAAGTTTCACAAAGTTTTCCCTTGGAGGAACCCAGCCAACCGAAACAGTTCTTTTTTGGCCAACCATAAACTTCGGTTGGCTGATACAAAATTAGCCGTCTCCTGCAAGAGAGGCTCTAGCAAGGATGTGGACAACCTGGATAAATTTGTTCGATTAACCTTAACACACCACGAGAGAAGAAAAATTACAAGAAAGTAAGAAACCGATAAGAATCATAAGACACATTTCAAGCACAAAATCCCTTGGCAAAAACTTCACCAGAAGCAAACTAGTACTCTCTCCGTCTCAATTTATTTGTCCACTTTTTAACTTTTAAATGTCCCAAAATATTTGTCTAATATGAGTTTGTCTTGTAGAAAATTTCGTTTCTTTTTCAAAAAATAATGCATTAGATAATGTACACTCCCATTTAATGCTAGAAAATTGAGGGGCATTATTGGAAAATCAAAACTTTTAAAGAGCAATCATTATGTTCCCTTTAAAAGTTAAAGTTTTAAAAATGAACAAACAAATCGAAACGAAGAGAGTATCAGTTACCACCACAGCTCTTGAAAACTTCTGCTCCACACACTGTCGAACCGTTGCAAAATTAACAAGCTTTGGCCTCCACCTTAGTAGCAGACAACGCAGAAACTTTTCCCTCTACGGCACCACATCGACATGTCATTCTCTTACAATACATCATCTTTAATTCAAAAAATAAGTATTTATTCTGCAGAACGATGACTTAAAAAATACTCCATAAATTAAGGGTTTTAATTTTCTCTATTTTTTACTGATAACGCTTCACTTTGACGCTTCACTTTAAAGTGATGCGCCATCAGTAAAATGTGGAACCCGGAAATCAGTTTCTATTAATGAATAATAGGATATTTTTTTGTTTTGTTTTTTTTGGTTAAAAAGTGTTTTGAGGACTATTTGTTGTCGACGATGGGATGGGACAACTCACCAACAACTGTACACATTGACAAAAATATTCACGTCGACTCTTTTGGGCCCAGGTCGGTCACCGCCACATCAAAACTCGTTATTCGGGCGCAAAAGTCACATTCACTCGAGTCGTGGCCACACATTTGTTCGTCCTGACTGAGTGCCACAAGGGAGTGTTGTGCGCCCGCCTGGGCCTGGGCCCAAGTGGGTAAAATTTTCCCGTGGTATCACGGACGTATTCTACACGCTTCTTCTCCCAAGTCCCAACTCCCAATATCGAGTTTTGGTCCCAGACTTTAATTTTTTTTTTGACCCGCTCCCAGACTTTAATGATGATTCTATTTTTGGTCATTCACCATTGATCGTGTTCGTTTTGGATTTTGAGATAGTTTTTTGGAGTAATAAGTTGTGAGAAATAGATCAAAAAATAAGAGTAAAATTTCATTAAAGACCGTGCGTAGAGAGAAAATTTTGAATATAGAGTCTCGAAAAATTTCGCCAAGTGAATACGAGGAAGTAGCTACAGGGCTTGCCCTCTAGACTTCGCAAGTTCGAATTCAACAGCTAAACATTTCAAATCTTGGGGTCGCTACTAATTTGCCCGATCATTAACTAATTTGTCGAGGTGCATACAAGATGACCTAGACACTTGGTTATTAAAAAAAACGAAAATGATATGAGGACCGACCAAGGGGAGAGAAAACGTACCAACGGCCGCTAGTGGGCCGTCTCCGGCCACCGGACGGCCGATCCGAGCCGTCCAAAAATTCTATAAAAAAAAACCCGATAGGGCTTATGCGGGAATCAACGGCATCCGAGGTGTGTAGGGTGCTTGATCTGAGCACCCCTTTTCGTGTACATCCGAGGTGTGTAAGGAGATTGATTCGAGCATCCTTTTTTCGTGTACATACACGAAAAAGGGGTGCCCGGATCAAGCATCCTACACACCTCGGATGCCGTTGATTCCTGCGCAAGTCCCATCGGTTTTTATTTTATAGAATTTTTGGACGGCTCGGATCGGCCGTCCGGTGGCCGGAGACGGCCCACCGGCGGCCGTCGGTACGATTTCCCTCCCCCTTGGTCGGTACATTACTCTAAAAAAAATTACGTGCTTTGATGGTGATGCTATTTCTGCAAGTCAACACAAAATCCAATCACACCGCGTTCCTTACACCCATATGGTCTGCCGTTTACGTAAGTTTGCAGCTAAACCTCGTACGTAAAGTTGACCAAATTCGGCTCTCATTAGTTGTATGCACAAATTCTCGTCTCCCTTGCCCCAGCCTGCAAGTTATGAGTAATTATATGCTGTGAAACTAGGATTACATAAAAAAAAAATTATAACATTGTGATATTCTAATGTGTAACCGGATAAGTTAAAGTTACTCTCAAAAAATAACAAAGTAATCTTTGGTGTCAATTCACCGAGCTTCTCTCCGAGACAGTAATATCAATTTGTCAAATCTATCACATCGTCCATGCCGGTAGATCAACAAAATTCATTGAGATAAGTCTAGATTTTTTAGATTATAGTATTAAATGGCACCTTCTGGATATTGTAACAAGTCATGACAAATGGATGAACTCACACTGATATTACATAAAACTATTATTTTATCCCAGGAAGCCAAGTATTCTGGAGATTTCGAGCACCCCACCTACCATTCAAAACATGATTGGAACTAGGGCATGACCCTTTTTTGTGCAGAAGCATATTCTTCCCGAATTAAATTCCCTTATCAAAACCCCAAACCCACTTGTGATTTCTCCACCTTTTAGCTTACCGAAAGAGGCCGAATCACGAATTCCTTTACTAAAGATAATTAAGTGCTACAGAAGACCTCCACGTGGTGCTCCACCACTCCACGCATCATCATAGGTATCTTAAAATGTTCGACTTTTACATGAATGAGCCAAGGAAACGAGTTTTAGAGCACTGTATGGCGGTGCTCGAGAAACACTGAATAATCACCTCCTATAACTTCTCATTTCCACACCATTCATCAAAGACACCTTGCTTCTCTGCCACCATCTCCTCCCTCTCCATCTTCCATTCCAATATCACAGAGAGAGAGAGAGAGAGAGAGAGAGAGAGATGCCTCTACCCTTACAGGAGACGAAGAAGGCAAGAGCAGAGGTTTATTATGGTGAAGAAATCTGCCGTGAAAAAACAGTTTCATTGCTGACAGAAATGGGGTTGCCAAATTGGCTCTTGCCCTCCTTTGAGGGGATAAAGGAGTTCGGGTACGTGAATGACACAGGATTTGTTTGGCTCAAACAAAAGCAAAAGAGTGAGCACAAGATTGACGAGGTTGAAGGCAAGATTGTAATCTATGACGCAGAAATCACAGGATATGTGGAGCCCAAGAGGATCAAGAAACTAACCGGTGTCAAGGCCAAGGAGCTTTTCATTTGGATCACCCTCAGCGAAATCCGTGTGGTCGACGACGATAACCGGCCTTCTACCGGCACGATCACCTTCAAGACTCCTAGCGGGCTTTCAAGGTCTTTTGCCATATCCGCAGATGATGAACCTATCCAAACCAAGCCAAACCAAACCGAGCCTCTAAGTCTCAATTAGTTGGGATCTTGCTACATGAATTTGTTGTCTCCATTTAACCAGCAACATATAAAAGATTAAATTTTTGCTTTGGAAAAATGGTGGAGGGTGAAGAAATGGGTTATCCAAATTGACACGCAGAAGATTGGAGCAAAAGAAGTGCCTTGCATTAGGATACCCAAAAAAAGGTATTCTGCAGCTGTTATTTTTTTAAAATATGATACATAGTATTCTGATTATGCATAGTTTCAGAATTGGCATTCGAGTTAGCTTTGAGGTGAAAGGGGATACGGTTGCTGATATCTAACTGTATTGTACAATTCTTAGCATGGTAATTTCTAATGCAACCTGTTCCTATTTTGGTCACATTTACTTGAACATAACTCATGGCGTATCAATTTCCTGTTTGTCTCCAAAGAGCAATTATGAAGTATCAAACACAAGTATTCTGATTGTGTATATTTTCAGAATTGGCATTTGAGTTAGCATTAAGGTGGAAAGGCATATGGTTCCTGATATTTTACTGTATAGTGTAATGCTTACCATAGTAATTTCTAATGCGACCTGTTCATAATTTGATCACATTTACTTGAATGTATTACATGGCAAACCAATTTCCTGTTTTTCTCAAAAGAACAATAGGAAATTGAAACCACTGTATGTATGGAGAGAAATTAGAGAATAATAAAAAGTACCTTTCTTGGGGTAAAGGTGTTTTCAAAATCAGATTGTAGTGATGGTCTGTGATAAAACTTCTCATTCCTGGGATAACCCGTTAGCAATATGATCAACAAGAAACAATATATAGAAAAGGCTTTGAACATTGATGTTGTTTGTGATTTTTCTTTGGTCAGCATGAATATTTACAAGAATCATGTAAGATACAAGGCATATCATTCTAGGTATGGAGGTTTCCTGATTGTTGGACAGAAGTCAAATATTGCCCCTAAGTTTTCTTTCAAATCCCTATCACTCTACTGTATAATCAATAGGTGACTAATGATTGATTCAATTCTGGGTAAACAAATTCTCTATAATATAAGGTTGCATTCTGGCACAGATAACTCCATTCACGCTTGGTTTCATTATCATAAAGTCCGACCCTGCAAGAGAACCCAAATAATAAGCATTACTACTGGCAAACCAAGATACGCAAGTAGGTATGAGATATTAGTATGTGCAAGGAATGACGTCTATATATACTTGTACAATGATTTTAGGAAACATTTGGCAACAAGAAGTATAGAAGAGAAAACAAACTCCAAAATGTGTTTCTCTATGCATAATGACGTGTAATCTATAGGCTCTAAAAACTCAACACATCTTGGAAAAACCAGGTGACACTGGAAAGCCACATGCAACACTTGGACCACTTGATCTGATGTATAGGATTTGTTAGGTAGAGAGCAATCAATCATGAGAACCTAATCATGTGTGGGATTTGTTTGGTAGATAGAAATCACTCATCTGAACCTTAATGTGAAATTGAGAACGTCAGATAGCGGCAAGTCTAGTAGGAAATTTAAAGGACATTTATCAAGCCGGTATCCTTTGTAGTGCTCCAAGATTAATAAACTGCACATCAATAAGGGAAAGGCTACTATATTTCTGAGATAAATTTATTTCCAAAGTAGATACAATACCTGGAAAGGGACGACCCATTTTCTGTCAACCCAATTGCGATGAGCCCTCAAATCAGAAAGTTGAAATTCCAATACCTCATTAGTACTTCTGATATAGACAGCATATACTGAACCCTTATTCTGAATTACATGACAAACACCACCAACCCACCACGCGTTATTATACCAAGCGTCAACGTCTTCAAAGGGTTCAAAAGGATCAGAGCGCTGAATTACAGGAGGGCACGGCCTTATGCACTGAGCATCAGCCACTTCCTTGAGGAGTTCCACTTCTCTGTCACTTTTCAGTAGTTCCACTTCTCTGTAACTTTTCAGTGTCAAGTATTCGACCAAGTACTTTCCAGTCCCTTTAGAGGCTATGATGATAGCCGGGTACCAAGAATTTGAGTATCCTTCTTCATCACTTCTGACCTCTACTTTCATTCCCTTGGTAAAATAGTTTGTCTCCAATGATATTGAACCATCATGCCTCTTCAATTTTCCCGGTTTGGGCTTCAAAGGCAACTCAGATGAGTTTTTCTGCATATTAAGCTTTCAATCATTCAGCAATGATGAAAGGAAAATCCTATATCCATACACTCCACACTTCGTGAAAAGTATGGGATACGTTTCCAACATCACAGTTGTATATTCGCCTTGGAAGCATATTTAGCAATTCAACCTTATAAAGTTTATAACTCTACGTCAGACTCACATTATGCACAAAGTGCTAAATGGAACTTTGTAAAGAAATAAAGAAAATGTGAATATTTTATCATGTCTTCATGTCCTGGGGATTAGTTAAATTGGACACTTTGACGAGTGTGAATTAGGTGATAAAACACATGCTTGCCCTAACACCAGTACCCGTGCCCATGTAGCATTAGTTTTATTTTTTAGTGTTTTGTTGGAGCTTTCCTGGGTTGAATAGATCTCCTTCGTGTTGCCCTTTGATAATGTCCAAGTAAGAATGAATTTCACGTCACATTATATATATACAGAACTCAAGAGAAAACAGTGGTGATACCAAGAAATCAGCTATGAATTTTCCACCAATCCATTCTTGATGAGGCCTCAGATCAAAATGATTAAATTGTAATTCCTCATTGCTGGTCCAGAAATAGACTGCATAAGTTATGCCATCAAGAACTCTGGATATAAGACCCACCCACCATCCGTTGTTGTACCAACCATCGACTTTCTCAAGAAGCTTGAAGCGGTCAAGCCTTTGTATCACCGGGGGACACGGCCTCATGTATAAAGCATCTGCCTTTTCTTTTATGAGTTCAGTCTCATCCTCAGTTTTCAGTGTCTGGTATTCGACTAAGTACTCGTCCTTCCCCATTGAGCTAACAATAACTGCAGTGTACCAAGAACCCTGGTAACCTTCTTCATCACTTTTGATCTCTACCAAAGTCCCATTGCTGAATATTGCCTCTGGCATTGTTTCACAATACTTTATCTTCCTGATTTTCACTTCTCTTTCTTCTGACTTCAATTCCAACTCGGATGAAGGCTGCATTTGAACACTCAGACATTGGTAACAAAAAACCATGCAGATTGAAAACACAATTGTGATAATCAATTCATTAAAGATGACTTAGCTTTAAAGGATATTGTCCTATATATATATGCTTTTTACTCCATACAACAACTGCGACTTGTGCAATGCTAATCACAACCAATCTAACTAGAACAAGAGAAAACAGAAATAAAGAAGAGCCTACTGGCAGTCGTACCACGGAAGCAGCAATCCATCTACCATCAATCCACATTTGATGAGGCCTCAATTTAGAATGTTCAACTGTCATCTCATCGTTCGTGCACCCAAAATGCACTACGTACCTGTAATCATCAAGAACTTTGAAGATACGACCCACCCACCAGCCATCGTTATACCAAGCATCAACTTCTTGAGACTGTTCAAAATAGCCTATCTGTGGAATCTCAGGGGGGCATGGCCTAATGTAAGAAGCATCTAAATATTCTTTGAGGAGTTCAGTTTCATCATCTGTCTTCAGTGTCTGGTATTGCACCAAAAACTTGCCATTCGCTATTGAATCAACAACAACTGCAGTGTACCAAGAACCCTGGAAACCCTCTTCGTCGCTTCTGACCTCCACCATTTTTCCCTCGCTGAATTTTGCATCTGATGCTCCTCCACCATACTTTATCCTTAGCTTCACCCTTTCGGGTTTTACTATTTCCAACTGAGATGATTTTGTCTGCATTCGACATTACAATTTACAGTTATTCAAAATGAAACCAGAAGAGTGATTCTACTTTTTGCAGCAATGACATAACTTCCAAAAATTTAAACATGATGTGCACGTTTCTTGCATTATATACATCTGTAAACAAATTTTAACCAAATTAAATGCAATGTTGTGCACAATTGCACATGATATGCTACTTGATGGTCAGTTGTAGCTCAATTTTCTCTTTTGCTTGGATATCTTGTGGTCTCTATGGTAGCTAACCAAATGCAACATCACTTAACAGGCGAAAACATTAAACTCTCCCTGTGCTACAAGAAATGGAGCAGCAAATAAGCATTATAAACTTGGAACATATGGGGTCAATCACTCAAGTACAGTGAAATTAGAATCAGAATTAGTAACTGAAAAAACTTTACAGAGTTTAGATAAATTAAAGCAAAGGATTTAAATTGTTGGACCAACATCGACAAATGTGGAGGAAACTGCGCAATAATTGCTTCAGCTGTGGCCACTCGAATGCGATAATCCTTTTTTGATTCTCATCGAACAAATGATTAAGAGAGAAATTACCATTTCATTTAACTATCTGAAATGGAGATAGTCAGATAGAGATGTATAATTTGAGTTTGTAATAATAGTAATATCTTCTAAAACCATTTCGCAAGAGACCCAAATGGTAGCTTATCGAAAAAAAGAGAGTCCCAAATGGTAGCTACTTTTCTTCCAGAAGACTGAACTCTCAATTTCCCCTTTTTTAGACAAATGGACCAAAGAGTCAAGTACACCAAAAACTCACAACACCTTGAACAGTTACAGGAATACAAAATGCCAGTATTCAAGGATTGACAAATATCAGAACAACACATTTCTAAAGCACATAATCCATAGAAATTACTCAGTTAAAAGAAATACCAAACCAGCTTAAGTGTCATCTCATATGACTCCTGTTAGAGTTTATCCCACATTGGTTAATTATCTTCCTAAACTGATAAAAAAAATAGTATATGAGCCTGGGCGGCCTCTCTACTCCTTGCCAATTGGTTTGGAGTTGGATGCTTTAACATGGTATTAGAGCTAGGGTTTCGGAGAATTTGTTCCCCCTTATTTGTGCCATAAGTGCACCGCTGTTTGTTGTGATCCAAGTGTTATGGATCGTTTGAGTGTTAGAGTTTATCTCACATTGGTTAATTATCTCCTCCCAAACTAGTATATAAGCCTGGGCGGCCTCTCCACTCTTTACCAAATGGTTTGAAGTTGGATGCCAATCATGCATGTAGGGGCGCAAATGAGCCAAGCCGAACCCAACTTTAGGATGTTCAAGCTCTGCTTGTTTAAGATTCAATGAGCTCCAACTCGGCTTGAGCTCAAAATATTCAAGCTCGAGCTCGATTAGTGTTTGAGAACTTGAGCTCGTTTCAAGTACTAAACGAGTCTCTATTAATGAAACATGATCAAATGTTCAAGCTCGAACTTGATTAGAGTTTGAAAACTTGAGATCGATCCAAGTACTAAACGAGCATCTATAAATGAGCCGAACACAGCTAACCTACACAAGCTGAGGTATGGCTAACTTGAGCTCTGCTGACTTACTGAACGAGCCAAAAGTTCTTTTCAAGCTTAGCTTGTTAATGAAAAGAAATACCGAGCTTTTAACGAGCCTTTAACGAACCGAACTTGAGAGCTCGGATTTGTACTTACCATTTCTTCGAGAGGTGGGGTCCAAAAACCGTCATTCCAATCCCTATGAATCCGCAAATCGCACCCTTCAAACTCAACTTGTTCCTCCTTATCGCCAAACACCACCAAGTACTTAGAATTCATCAATATACCAACAACACTTCCTACCTTCCATCTATTCCCATCGAACGCGTCCACATTTTCACACAAACCGAAGCCCCGTCCAGTCTCCGCCGCGGTCTGCGGCGGCGGAGGCCTCACCCTGCTCGCGTCGACGTGCTCCCTGAGCGGTGTCGATGATCCGTCCTCGTCGGGGACTTTTATCGTCTGGTACTCGACGTAGAGAGTGTTCTTCTTCTTCCTCTTCTTCGCCGGTGATCGGAGAATGGTAGCGGCGTGGTAGCAGTAGGTGGCTTCGTCGTTGCTTTTGGTGAGTACTTCGACTGTGTCTCCCTTGTTGAAGTGTTGTTGCCACATTGTTTCTGAATTGTTGGAATTCAGTTTTAGGGAGATAATTTGATCGTCGGAGCTCTATGAGAGAGAGAGAGAGAGAGAGAGAGAGAGAGAGAGAGAGAGAGAGAGAGAGAGAGAGATGGCATGGTAATTGCCGTTGGTAGGCGGTTTACGTTGGTAGCAATAGCATGCCCTGTGTGTGAGCGGGTACGAAAACATTGCTGTACGCTACATTTTTTAGCCATATATCCACTGACAACTCTTATTATTATTTTTCCTTACAAAATTCTAGAAACGCAAATTAAAAACACAACTTTGGACACAATTGACTCATTCGGTGAATATAGGTCCATGTACATCTAACGACTCTAGAGCTCAGTTTGTTTGGGTGTAAAATATTTTCCGGTAAGTTTTACCTATTTTCCGGTGTTTAGTTGTGTAAAAAATGAGGATTAAGTGGATGAAAATGACTTATTCTTAAATCTTCCATAAATTATTTTCCGATCCGCTGTCCTCTACTGTAATTCTCAATTCCAATATTCTCAGATCTCTCCGCCGTTTAACCCCCATCTCTCTTTCTTATATTTTGTCAACTTCTGAAAATATTTTCAAGTGCTAACCAAATACCAAAAAATAAAAAGTTGAAATTTATTTTCAGAAAAAACATTTTACATGAAAAACATTTTACTACATCGAAACAAACGGAGCCTAGATACAGTTATGTCCGGAGTTTTATTTTATAGTTGTGTTCGTAGAATTGTTCTTTTTTTTAAAGCTCGATCAAATGCATGCACCTCAAATTGTCAAAATATTTGAGTTGTGCTAAGAAGGAGAAGCCTATGCGAGAAGAATTTGGTTAAAGAGTTTTTGACAATCTAAAACATGAGTACTAAAACCAAAATTTAACTAAATTTCAGAAAATACGTAACTTTTTTTAGAGTTTGTCATATATCAATGTTCGTAACGTCACCAAAAAGATGTGCAACTAACCTCACACCATAAAAATGCGTAACTAGTGAGTCAAAAGAAAAGCGTATCATGCTCCAAAAGTACGCGTTTCAAACACTTCTATACACTTGCGCAACTAACCCAAAACCAAAAAATGTGTAATCAGTTAGCTTGAACGGGGAGTTTGCCCAACATACTTCAAAAAAAAGCTTAAATTTCCGATGTACGCCTAGGAGTATCATAGTTTTGGAGAGATCCAAATTAACATTGGGCCTTTTCCAGATGAACGGCTATCCTATTTCAATGGATCACTGCTTCATGGGCCGTTTTTGGCCCAACACCAACCAATCAAAAGCCTGCACCCATTTGGGTTGGGTACGGGCTGACCCAAAAGGTAAAAGGTTCATAAAGTAATGGTACTTCAGTCTTAAGATAGTCTTCTCTTCTAAAGAAAAAGGTTGTATTAAAAATAATCCTACAAGAAACATACTATCATTGTAGAACATTTGCTTTTAAAAACTAATGTTACTCACTTGATCCATTGAGATTAGCTTATATGAAGATTAGAGTGGAATGGCATTGTATACCCAACGATCTCCCTCCCGCGTAGAAAATCCTGCAATTTTAATCTATAACCTCTTAAGTTTGACACCACTTGTCAAACCAAGTTTCGCCGTCTCTCTTAAAATCAATTGAGGTTAGCATTTCACATATGCCTTTTATTACAATCGACACTACATTTATATTTTGAGAGTAGTCACAGGAATTGAAATTCCATTCCTAACAATCTCCATATGCTCATATGGTTGAGAGAGAAAGAATAGGACACATAATTTTAGCTTGGGCTAGCTTACATGTATACAACCTTTGTACCGAAATCCAGAGAAAATTCCTTTCTATACCTCTAAATTGGCATTTTTTTTTTTGACAAAAGTCAAGTCTGCCCATTGTTATTTGTTGAAGTCAAACAATGACAACGTCATCTTTGGTGCCAAATTTGGCTCTAAAATATGGCTATTGCCATTTCTCCCACACTAAGCCATTTGATTTGTGTTGAAACATGAGACGAGTTTAATCCGATTTTTGATTTGAGATTGTGCCAAAAATGACAGCAAAAATAGTTGCAAGTTGCAACAGCCACCACAAAGAATCAAAATATACAAACATAAAGTTTGGTCCAATCCAACCACACGTCCCTGTGATGGATTCTGGCTAGCCCTGACAGGGTATAATTGATGTTGCAGGGTATAAATGGAATGAAAGCAACTTATGATATAGCTAGAGTCAACTCACTGGGCCACTACCGTACTCTCTTTCTCATGGAAGAATATTAGGAGTAGTTGAAGTTGATGAGTCGATCCACCACACCACATGTATTTTTCATCCCAATTGCGTATGTGAACTGTCCACCATTTTTCCAATGGGTAAGTAAAGTCCATCACCATTCTCTGTTTCTCAGCATCAAGGACATGGGCCCTTTGGTCATTATTGAACTTGGATTTGGCCCTTATCTTGTGCCTAGAATGACAAGTCATTGTCTATCTGAATGACCATTTTGTGGGTTCTGCGGGGTATCTTTGAGTTTTTCAGATTGAAATCAGGTGATTGTTCATTGGATATAAATTTTTTTTTCTAAGCAAAATGATTTTAATAATCTTAAGATTACAAAGATTAAACGGATCTCAAAAACACCGACAAAATGCCACCCGAGAATCAAAACCAAAGGAAGGCAATAAGCTAATCGACCAAAAACCTGAAAACCTACAACCAAAACCAACGCTGCCAAAAAAACACCCTAAGTAAAACCTGAAACCACCAGCCATAAACCAAACCAAATGCCAAAGAACAAGTCAACCCAAAAAGAACACAACCAAAAAGCCGACAATCCTCGAATGTTAAAATTCCAAAGAAAGAGAAACCCTTTTCTCGAAATCATTAGCCTCCTCCAAGAAATTAATCATTTTCATCCAAATCATCGAGAGCATTGATTCTATCCGCTATTTCATTGTCCTCCATTTCAACGAATTTCTTTAACATGAAATTTCTCCCCCCTCTAGGTTTGATTCCCAACGTGGCACCTAGATCCAACTTCATGTGAGCTTCTTTGAAAAGCGAGTTTCTGTTTCGTATAGCATTGGAAGATAAAGAAGAAGATGAGACCTTTTTTCTAGGATTCAGGTTTCTTCTTGCTAATCTTCCTCTTCGACCTTCTCACTCTTCTTTCCAATTTATGAATAGCCTCAATGGATGATCTATCCCTTGGAAGGAATGATGGGAATATTTCACCTGTGCTGGAAGGCCCACAAGTGGTAAAATTGAGAACTCCATGGTAGAAATGAAAGGTTATTTGTTTGACAGTTCAAGATGCAATTCAGAGGGTGGGAGCTATTCATACCACAAAATAAAGAGGGCATGCAAGGATTAGGGCCGGAGCTAGGATTCTTGAATAGCGAGGTTAAAAATTTGAAATTGTAGGATTGTAAAGTCTAGGCTTCTTAACGCAACTTGTATTCGATTGGCTCCGTCCTTGGCAGGTAGTTACCGAACCATGTGATTGTATTTGTGGGCCTCAGCTGCTGTTGGATACCGAATGACATATTGTGCTAGGTTGTGCACGATGCGTTTGGCCTTTGGGGAGATAATGTGGACAGAAAGACAGTTTTTATTATTCTTTGTTTGGTCTGGTGGAAATTGAATGAGAGTGGGGTGGTACCCATATACTAGGAAACATATCAGGACCACAGTACCATTCCATTTTCTTGGCTCTTTCTCTCTCTGCAAGAATACTTGCAGGTTCAAGATTTTGATTCTTTTTCTCTCCCACTCAAGTGCATCTCAATTCACAGATGGCTGATCAGATGGGTCCTAAATAGCTCCAATTTGGACACATGCATGAATGTTGCTAAGGCAATTTGAAGAGTGTAGTACTGTAGGATTGGACTTCTCTCTTTAATTGCCCAACTTTCTGCATTATTGATTTCCTGATTTAGCTAAGCATTGAAGTGACCTTATGGAAATGAAGGCAATCCAGTGATGCATGCACCTCTAAAGGCACTAAAAACATTGACACTAGTAATCCTTTGCTTTCTTGGATTGAATTCTTGGGCCTCCTTTAGCGACGCTTTAACCCCTTCCAATCACATACTCCTAATTGATTAACCCATCCAATAGTTAGATATATATATATATATGTTGACATCAAAGACCTTCCGAGCATACAAATTTTACATACAACGATTTGCTTTCATGTTTTTTTGTCTAATCAGATATTGAAGCTACAAAAAATGGTTCAAATCATACAAATAGTAAAGATAAGCAATATTAAATATGCGCAGAATAAAAATTTACAATGTTAGGACCAAATACTACCCATTGGTCGGCCTGGCACTTGGCGGTCGATCAAGACTGGGAATTTAAGAGTTTGCTTCCTCCTAATTAAGTCTTAGGTTTGAAACTTTTTAGGTGCTGACCCATAAGAGGTGCGCGTAAGTTGACTTGAACGCTCTGAGCAATAAAAAAAAAATCTATTATTAATATTAACGAAGGGGCTCTCTTCTACTACACGTAGAAATATAACTTAAACTCGATCTTTGCCCTCCAAATAACCCTAGTGCCAATCCATACACCTCACAAAGAAATGTTCCTCTAGCTTAATGCTGCAGGTATTATTCAGGCCTGCTGGTATTGGGACCCCTAAGGAAGGACACATGCATGAGGGGGAACAAAAGGTCCGTGTAGAGAAAGAAACCTCATTTTTCAAAGTGTATTATTGAAATGTATGGGCATGGAATGGGGACTTTGGAGTAGCATCATTTGGACGTGTCAAGTGAAAAGGACCCCCAAAATGAACCCCAAAAAAAAAAAAAAAGTAGGCCGAAAAACGGATAATAGGTTTATCCCTTGACTGTAGAAGTGGTCATGTCAATTGGGCTTTAGGCCTCGCGGGCACTCACTCTATTCCAAAATACGCAGTGGTGTCAAATACCTAGAGCTATTAAGGATTTGGTCGAATTTGACAATGAGAAAAGAGAGAAGAAATTGATTTTCAATCAATAGGGTTATTGAGGCATTTTTTAATAATAGGGTTTTCGAAGTTTGATCAAAGTACTACTCAATTAATATTTTCATCAGTAAGCTGAACTTGTTCTTGAGTCCACAACCCAGGTACTTGAAGTGATAAGTTTAGCTCCATGGGGTCAAGTCACCCCACTTTGCTCGTACTATCTCCGCTATTGCAAATATACACTTTACTAGAAAAGAAGAGCATGGTGTAGATGCAATTTTTTACATATGCATGTGCATTTATTCGTTTGAGCCGTAGCGGACTCTGGACTTTAATAAACTATTTAAATTTAGAGGATTTTGGTAAAAGAAACTAAGTAAAATTTAGAATACCTAAAATAACATTATTAAGAATTTGAAAGTACCAAAATACTAAAATGGTGTACTAAAGAGATTGGGGTGTCGTGGCCCACCCGTGCTCACTCCTCCGTCCGTTGCTGATGTAGATTGGGAGCTCTTGTGAAAAATGTTGTCAAAGTTAAAAAAAAGAAGAGGATATATGCACACATATGCATGAAAGGTTGAAAACGAATCGAGCTGCTTGCGAGCAACTCGTGGCTCAGGTCATTAAGTCTTGGTTCGATTAGTAATCAAGCTAAGCTCGAGTTTTAGGCTTGTTTACCAAATGATCCGACTCGTTTAAAGAGGCTCATAAAGTAATTAGTCAAGCTCGATTTGTTACGAACTATGCCAAACTCGAACTCGAGTTTTAGGCTCATTTAGTAAACAAGTAGCTTGAACTCTACAAGCTCGGCTCGGCTCATTTGCTACCCTACATTCATTCATGTGGATTTGTACACAGAATTTTTAAGTTACCCCCACTTCAAGTACTTCTTCAGGGTTTCAAGAGGGTGACCATTAACACATAAGTTAAAAGAAGATTGACAAATTAGTACCTCCCAGATGAGTGCACTAACCCAGAAATCATGTGTATTGACAACCGAAAATAGTTGAAACCAAGACACCGGGTTTTGAGGCCCATTCAAGACTCCAATATAAACAACATTGGAGACTACAAATCTCATTTCTTGAACTGCAGAATATTGCATCCCAATATTTCCTTCTTCTTCTTCTTCTTCTTTTCTGTGGACGTTGGGCATCCAATTAATATTGTCATTCTCCTAATCCCAATGTGGTAATTAGGTAATGATTTACTCTTCCAAACTCACAGCTTAAACTCCTATGGCCATGAAAATAACATTAGTTACCGGAAGGTTGTGCAGTCGTTTACTTCAGAACGCCAAATTAAATTACTCGACGTGCACATAGGTTGATCTAGCTGAAACCCGATTATGAAAAAAAGATGTTGCCGTTTGTCTTTATGGTAATTTCCGAATAGAAAGGAATCTACCCAATGACACTGAAATTTTGGGCTCCTAGTGGAGTTAAAAGAAGTTGCCGTTTCCTTTGCACTATATGGATAGTACAAAGTTTAATTGTAATTAAGTATGATAACAACTATTTATTGCTAATAATCAATGCTTCTTTTAGACAATATATACAAAGGGCAAGAAATTTAAATACTGATTATGGATGGGTGGAACTTGGGAGTTTCCATAAGTTTGACCGCATCTTAGAAGACTGTGAAGGACAATGCACCCCCTGCCCTGCCCTTCCCTGCCCGCGTGCCCCCACGGTTCCCTTTCCCCACGCCCCCATCTCTATTCTTACTTTTTCACTTTCAAATTCCAAATTTTTTTGCACAAATTTTAAATGATGATTGGAACATAATTAATACAATTTTTTTTTGCAGGGAAGTTACTGTATTAAGGTTCTGGAAACTCCCAAATTAGCAAACAAAAGGTTATCGAAAAAACTACAAGCATATTATTATTTTTTTAAGTATACGCTATGGACTCCTCTGAAGTTCAAATTATTTTGGGCGAAAATTCATAATATCAGTCTTGAATTTATATTTTTTTTTATAACAATTCATGACACCTAGACATATATTCATAACATCTATATGGAAATCATAACGATAGTATGTCATGAGTTTTGTTTTGTTATGCTTTTCTACACACATGTTATGAATTTTCTAGAAAATATTATAATTAATATAGAAAATGTTATGAATTCAACTTGATTTAAGATGATGCATTTGTTATAAGGGTGCATATTGCAGCACTTGCCTAAGGTTGTTTATGGTCAAATAAGATTTACCAATATGCCTATTATCATTACTTATCTTAACCGTCCAACTTGTGTAACCAACCCCAAGGGCATGAAAAAGCTAATGTCTTCTATGGTGTTGCATGTTTGAATTCCACGAAAGTTTAAAATTTTCAAACCTTAGGGCCACTAGAGTGTTTGCCCGGTCATTAACTTCAGTACTCCGGATTGAGTCGACATGAGCGCAAGCTAGTCAGACATTTGGTTGTAAAAAAATAAAAAATGATCCAACTTGTGGTGAAACCTAACATATGTTGTTAATTTGTCGTCTAATTGGAATAACACTGAAACATTAATTAGAGTACGAACAAGTATATTTAGCTAGTATTTGGTTGAGCTTGACCTAATTAACCTTACTAATTGTACGTCTGCAATATTTTATTTCTTGATTAAGAAGTGTAAATCAATCATGTTGATTGAGCTTGATATTTCCCTAACACTAAATGACAAACTAAACCAGATTAAATCTACCACTGCTCTTTTGTTTGCTTGGTACGTGGCAGATGTAATTGTTAATTTTTGAACTACAACGACCTTCAAACCAACGGACCAATTTGCCATAGCCCTTGCTGGGGACCAAACATATTCTTTAGTGCTCATAGCTTGTGGTGAGACTTTACTTTCCGCCTCAATGCAGGACAGGAGTGATTGATATGTATAATAACTTATCTACATATCTAGTTTACGAACAAAAAAGGTGAGAGAGTCTTGTATTCAACCTTACTCACATAGTTCTTCAGTAGGACTCTAGTTATGCTTCCGCTCTTAATCTTCGTTCTCGTGAATTTTAATAGGTTGAGATAGTTTTAAAAGAAGCTTTTCATTCTCGCACATTATGTGACTTGTAAAGCAATACCTAGACGGGCAAGCCACACCTACCCATTTACAACTTATTGGCTAATGAAAACAACTTGATATTTTTCACCAACTTATCGGTTAGTGGAAACAACTAACAACTTGTCAACAACTTCTTTCTCAAAACTTATTTTCTACCGGAAACACCCCCTATAATCCATCTAAGTGATTAAGGTTGCTTCATTACCTGCCGCATTTACATAGACAATTCACGATAAATAGATAAGGGGCATTTGGTATGTCATCTTATATTAGCTTAAATCGATCCAGATTCATCCGTGATTTTAATCAAACAAACTACTAAGATGGTAAGATGACATGCCAAACATGGTGTATAATTTCCTTTTTTTGACGAACAAAGATCATCCCAATTATATTAGGGAAAGACTACAATGCACACCCCTTATTTGGGTGTGTATCATATGCACCCCCAAAATGTTATGAATGAACCATAAAATAGGTGCATATGGTACATCCTTTTAAATGTTGTGTATTGTAAACTTTTCCATTATATTAATATTAATACAAAAACAAAGTACAACTAAAACAATCAAACAAAATACAACAAAAATTAAAAAACAAAACAAAATACAAAGAAAAGTTGCATGAAATCAGACACCGAAGCCAGACCCATCGGTCATACTCGTGAAGGTGGGTGGAGTGGCCAAGATCTGAGACCAACTGGAGCTCGTTCCCGTCACAAGCTGAAGGGCCATCACTTAATCCACTGCTGACACTACCACCGTCGCCGTCAAACCGCTCAAAAACCTGTCGACAAGGCCGATCGGATTAAAGAGCCGGAATCAAGATCTAGCTAGATCTGTGTTTAGACTGTTGAATCCAAAACACGGATGATTACGGAGGAGTCATTTTGCCACTCCCCAAATTGTTACTCTCCAAGGGAGTGTCCAAATCAATATGGGTTGATTTTGCCACTCTCAAAATTGTAAACTTTTGGGGAGTGGTGAAATTAATATGAGTTAATTTTGGCATTCCCATGGGGAGTGCCGTTAACAATTTGGGGAGTGACAAAATGACTCCCCATGATTATGTGGTATCACCAAATAATGCTTATTTGAAATATTTTTTCACACGGGCAGCACGGGCAGGTGCCCCATCTACATTTGGAAAAGGGTTTATGGGTTTTACAATCTTTCTGGGCCTTGTCAGGTCCATTTAGGACAGCCCACTGGCCGTGCAAAAATCTCCTCTCCTTCATATAAGCCCATCCAGCTGCCTCACTTTCTTCATTCTCTCATTCCCTCTCTCTCTCTCTCTCTCTCCAAGACAGTGTGCTTTTTCCAATGGGAGAAAGAGAAAAGCTTTCACAGCAGAAAGCTGGACAGGATTTTCCACAAGGTATGAGCCATAAACCTCTTTCGCAGCATTATTTTTTTAAGCTTTTTAGTAGTACTTGATCTTTTGTGTAGTCAAAGTTTCTCCAACCCAACCTGGTCTTTAGAAAAATCAGCCACAAATCAAGCCTTACCTAAAAGCTATAGTAGACTTTTGACGAAAATATTTTACGGCGAAACAAACGGAGCCTTACGAACAATTTTTTCTTTCACTTTTTTGGTCAGATCAAGTTTGAAGTGAGGATTCAAGCTGCCCTAATAGGAATGTCAAAACTATAAATCCGTCCTTTACTCTATCATATATAATTGGCAGATTTCTCATTATATATTCTCTTATTAGGCTGGTTTAATTTTAATCTTCTTTGTAATTAGGATCTTTGCCTTGGTTTTTTGTTGTATCTGATGATTCTTTTCTTATTAGTTGCTCTTTCTAATAAAATTTCTGAGTTACCTAAAAAAAGGTTTGGAATTCAATCAATTTCTTCTTTTCTCATTTCATATCCGTAATCTCATTGGTGTTGCAGGTCTCTTTCAACAAAGCAATGGACAGCGAGAAATCTCGGGCGATCGGAGCACCATCACAGGAGATTTTCCATTTGGAGGTGGGCCCCGCACCGTGACGGTGGCTTGTTGAAACATTGGTGCTATCCTACCTGAGCTTTTCTCCACAACCTCTCCTCCTTCATTCTAATTTTTATTTTTGTTTCCTTCCCTTTGACTAGTTGCTTTTTGTTTTCCTTTGTGTGTCAAGTGTGTTCTTGACCTTGTAAGGCCTTTTCTTGACCTTGTAAGACCCCGTTCCATTTCTTCTGTCTCTTTTTATTGTTTTGTCACAAGTCTTATATCGGAAATGTCTGATATAAGGTTTGTTCGTCGTCTTTCCCCATTCCCGCCCAACTCACGTTCTCCTTCCTTGTCTATCCCTCCTGAGCTGTTCAAATTAGACTTCATTAGCTTCTCTCCAAATTTAATTAGCTTATCAGATTTTCCCTTCAATTTGATGTAAAATTTGCCATGAAGTAATTTCTTAATTAAGTTGTCTCTAGTTCTGTAGAGAGTACTCCACAGTCCACAGTTCTCTCTCTCACACACACACATTGAGGGTGTGGATGTGTGCTGTTTTTTTTGTTTTTATTGGGGCTATTAATTTCGACTGTATTTGGTGAGCAGAAAATATGCTGTGCGACAGAGGCATGATCAGTTTCGTTGTTTTGGGGGAGAAGTGAGAGAAAAAATATTCTTTTATGTGGAAGAGTTTTATTGTCCTCGTGACTGCTCTGATGTACTACCCAAATAGAAGTATTATTGGAACTTCTCTCACAGTTCCTCACTCTTGATTTGGAAGATATTCGTTTCTCAAGCATTCCATGTCACTTGACACCCAAATTAAGGATTCGTTACGCGTAGCAGGTTTGATCGAGTTCATAACAGATTGAGAAATTTAACCCGTAGTCAACCCAAACTGCCATCACTCAACGTATCACCCGCCCAACTCAAACTGTTCATGCTCCCCAACCCCAGGTGTCAGTGCAGGTCGGCTCGGCCAGGCCGGGTTTTTCCACACCCCTAGCCCGACTGTTGTGCGATTGATTAATACTACAAGACTTACGTCCTTTCTGCTTGTTATTTTAAAAGTAAAATGGCACAAGGCAAATCGCGAATGGTATGCAACAATGCCCCAAGATCACCAAAATTCGCTTGATCTCGGGATTTTTCAAAAAAACAAATTTCTTTGGTACAGAACTGACCTTTTATCACTAGGAGTAAATATTGAGTGACCGTTTCACCAATAATTAGAAATTTCAAGTAAAAGTATGTTACCATTACACTATCAATCAGAGATGAAAGGGCCGTATTCTGCTTCTGTTTTTCACTTAATTGCTTACTGTCTTTGTACAAGACAAATAGAATAAGCCAGTACTACTGAAGCTGAAGCTCAGTTTGACATTTGATGCAATTCTGGCAAAAGGAACTTATTCCATTTGTGTTGATCAATCAAATCAAATTGCCAGTACTTTCAACAATGACTATGATCATCTGGTCCAAGGAGATTATGTGATATATAAAATGTGGACACTGCATAATGTTGTAGATATCTAATTAACTCTAAACGTCGCGAAGTCCATACATAAAAACCTATCTGAATTCGTTGTCGGCACATACCAAATGGAGATGATATTTTTTTTAAAGCTTGTATACCTCACCAATATTCACTCAAATTGGAGAGGATTGGTGAGCTTATATCCGTTTTAGAGGTGAATATCAATCATTTCAGAGAATTGAATCACTTTCTATCATTACAAACTATGCAAGGTTTAATACATAATTCCTAAAAGACACGAGCAAGGTGATCAAAATTGTGTGTAAACTGGTAACGACTCCCGATTTAAAAAAAAAACCCATGTGATTAGGGTCTAATACTGAGCAAGGCAAGGCGATCAAGAATCCATTCGAGTAGGCTGTAGTACTACTATTCTTCTGAGATTCCCTGCCTTGGAAATACATCAATTCATCTTAGGAATGTTATATAGTACTTTTATGATTTGTATTGGCTATAAGGTAGATAAAGGCTTAGGTTTTCAGCCCTATCACCAGTGTCGGCCTCAATGTTTGGGTTGCTCAAGTCCGACTCTAAGCTTAGTTGTCCACTTAATATTTAGTAGAAAACAAAAGAATATAAAAAAATAATATCAAAAGTTACATAGGGTGTACATTTTCTTTTAGCTGCTCATGATGAGGGTTGCCCAAGCCCAAAGTGCTGTGGGACTTACCCGGAGCCCGGCTCTGTCCATCCCTCCCCCTTCCATTCAGCAACAAATGATTCCCCTCTGTGTGATTCATCAGCAAGATGTGATAGGTCATTTGACCCAATCATGTCTATAATTAATCTATTTTAGCATGGCAATTATTCTTTTGGTTAGCATGCTAATTATTGCATGTTAGCTAGGAAAATAGGATATGCAATTGAAATTCAAAACTATGAGAACATGCTTGAAGAATGAAGATTTGAACCTCCTTTCCAACTAAAACAATTCCGTCGTGTCATGGTTATTGGTCACGAAAATCAACCTCGTCATGACTCATGACCATAGATTTGAATAAATTTCATCTCTTTTCCAAATAAAAATTTACGGTCTTCTGATATCTATAACTTTTAATTTCATATCAAATCGATTCTCGAGCATTTCTTGAGTTGGATTTTGATAGAGAATTATTCAATACTTCTAAAGTAAATGTTCATTCCTATCATTTAAATTACTTAATACTTAACTCGTGAGACCCTATCAGTATGAGACTGGAGTGAGCATTACTCTCGAAGCACAGAACAATTTTACGCGTGGTGGTAGGGCTTGCGATTATCATTTCATATGTCTATTTTCACAAACGGTATTATTGGTCAACCTAATTACACAACGATCCAGGAAGATTTGATACTAATAATATGCTTAGATTTTATGCTTTAGTTAGGGAACTGATCTTTTACCAAAGTGTCACGACTTCAAAGAACAAAATGATGGTGTCCACAAGTGGATATCGAAAAGCAATATACCTTTGCCCTGTGTATTGACGCTGCTCTCACTCTTTCCTTCCCTCCCACCCTCTCTATGGTTATCCGGAACTGGGCCAATTATTGGGTACTTTCGGAGTACTATGTGGCAGATCCATGTGGTTAGGGATGCACAAATATCGGGCTGGGCCGGGCTTGTAATAGATAATAACGAGACTTGTGCATGTCCAAGCCCAGCCCATTAGTAGTCAGGCTTCATTAAATATTCTCATGTCCGGCCCTCTTAAAGTTTTATTTTCCAAGCCCGTCCAACGAGCACATTTATTTTTCTAAAGTATAATGTCCAAATATAAATTATTCATTCCCACTATTATAAATTATATTTTAACAATCGGAATAACTATAGTCATTTGAAGACCAAGGAACATAATGTATAATGTATGCATTAAAAAACGGATATTGTGTGTATATAGGAGTAGTAGTATCTTTTTTTTCCTTCTTCATATTTCCCGATAGTATAAATATACAATGGACATCATTTTTATTAGGGATAATGACGGCCCATGACATGTTTTGATAATTAATACTGGCCAATGACATGCTGAGAATATTTGTTAATACTGAAAATATCCTTGACGGGTATTAATTATCAAAATACGTCATTGACCGTCATTTTTCTTTTTTATTATTTTATTGGGTCAGGCCGTGCCGGGCTTGATTTTAGGAGATATTCCCAAACTCATCTTAACTAAAAGGGCTTAAAAACTCAACTCAACATAAATTAAAGATCGCTGCCACACAATGTAAGTCACTCCTTGTTTCCCAATCAACCAACAAAAGTGAATGATAATGTTCCTAGACTTCCTACCACATAATTTGTCACTATGTAAATAGTTCGGAGTACCATGGAGGCAACGCCCCCTTAGGGACAATATGCGTGGTTGGCCAATCGGGACCTGATAAGTGCTAAAATATACATATTTTGACCCTCCAATATACATTTATTAGTCTTTTATATTTGTTAACTGATTTTTATTATGTGTTCTTTTGTTTATAGGTTGCTCGAGCCCGTTGTCCGAGACTTTAGACAAAAAGAAGATTTTAAAGAAATTTGGGGTTTAATGCAAAATAATTCAAAATTGAATGGTGCATATATTATTTCATGGAGTCCAAAGGGGCCTTTGTGT
>JAOTQK010000019.1:28867062-28881644 GCA_025642025.1 Rhododendron ferrugineum
GTATGGTTTTGCTGTGGCTTTTTGGTTCTGGCTTTGAAGGGTTTGAAATGGGGTTCGATAGGGTCTGGATGAGGTTAAGAACGCTCAAAACTCAAACACACTAACAATATCAGGATGTTCTTGATCTTTTTCATCATCGGGGAATCAAAGACTGTAAGTAAACTAATCTGGACAGTCCAGAATAGGGTGTCTACAGGTTGCAAGCGAACCGAGCTGCTCTTGGCTCGACTTGTTTAGTAACCAATCCGAGCTCAATTTTTAGGCTTGTTTACTAAATGAACCGAGGTTAACACGTACTCAAAACCTCGACTCAGCTCGTAAAAGCTTGGCTCGGCTCGCAAAAGTTCGTTTCGTTTGTATAGGCTCGACTTGTTTAAATAGTTAAATAAATTAGTCAGACTCTGTTCATTAAGGGTTCGGCTTGTTTAGAAAAAAACACTACAAAGCTCGATCGGCTCGAGTCGTTTTCACCCGTAGGTGAAACCCTCTTAGACACAAGTTGGTTTTAGAAAGGGGAGTGGAATCTCGGTCCTACAATTGTAATGAATTCATAGTATCTGTTTTTCTATATCATTGGAATAATTCAATTAGTAATATGTTATGAATTTAATAAGAAAATTGATTTGGACACTCTCTAAATTAATAACCATACTTTTTAAGAGAGTGACAAAATCAATTTCATATAGGAATTGATATATTTTGACACTTTCCAAATTAATTTTATAAAAGTGTGATTATCAATTTGAGGAGTGCCAAAATCACTCCCCTTTAATAAATATCGTTATTCAATTTAGGTGAGCAAGTTATGATCCAAATATCCCAAAAGTCAAAGGTCTAAAGATTCCACGTCGTAGCCCTTGGGATACTCAAATGATGTTTGAAATAAAAAGTTTAATTTGTATGGTCCAAATTATTTGCTTTGAAAAGATATCATAACTTAAGCATGCTATGATTTTCGTAGGGCCAACTGAAATAAAAGTAGGATTAAATAAACTATTGGGGGAAAAAGACATTTCCATTGATTAATTATTAATTATAAAGTACTTGTGCCGACCAATTATTGTCAAATACTGTACTATGTATGGTTTGAATCAATGAATGGAATCTCTGTCCATGTCTTATCGATTTGTTTAGACTTTTGACTGCTCGCGCGTAGAAGTGAATCTCTATTTGCTTGCAACATTATTGGTGGTTAATGATTTCAACATGGGTCAACTTACGCACGAAATAAGATTTTTTGATATGAAAAATTATTTTAGATAGCGATATTGGACTAAACATATGAAACAAGGCTTCCATAAGCATTTTCGTCGCTGATTTCTTTGAACCATGACCAAATTGTTATGCTGCTGCATGCATGGAGTTTGATCTCCTCTCGTTTCTGTACACGGAGTCAAATGCAAATTTAGTACTATCAAAGTACAGAAAAACTTGTTTACGGACTTTTCTGTGTATTCGTGTTTACGGAGCCAAATCGTCTGCGTCCAAAGTGTATTGGCCGGACGATCTGGATTGTAAAAAAAATATTCTCGCAAAGAGTTAAATTCTTCCGGCGAATAATTTTTTTAAAATATCCAGACCGTCCAATGCCGAAACGGACGGCTATGATTGCTCATCTCCGTTCACGGAGCCTCCGTGAAAAAGTTTATCTCATCAAAGTAATACTACTAAGTTGTAACCCTATATCTATTCTAGTGTAGTTAAACTGATGTAACTCTTATACCTTCTTTTTTTTCTTTTTCTTTTTTCACAACGGTGAACTTCAGCAATCGTGGTAACAATGAATGAACCGCGTAATCCATAAATTTCGTGTATGATTTTTATGGATTTGTTCTTTACTTTTCTGCACTCTTATTTTTGTTGTTTTACTGTATTTTTTGATTATTCGAGTTTCGGTCTAGGTTTGATTCGTTTGAAGATGATTTAAATGGGTTTGGAGTTGGGATTCTATGCTGCCAAATTTTCTGGGCTCTTGGGTTTTTTCAAGATGTGATAAGCTCCAATTTTATTTTTTGCTGCTTTGTATACGTACGGGATAAGGCTGAGGGTGTTGATTTTTCTCTATTCGTTTTGGGTGGTGTCAGATTTTGGGTTAAGGGGTTTAGGCATAGGGAGGGTTTTCTAGTCTCAAAAGAATCGATAAAGCTAAAGGGAATCGATAAATATTTCAGGATCCGAAATCTGAATGAAAACACGAAAGATTGGACGATAGATGACCCACACGGGCTTACTCGATCGTTTTTTTTTTAAAATTATTCAACGGCTTGAATCATTCGTGCGGAAACCGGAATGAGCCCTACGTGCCCATCGGTTTCCACCTCGTCGGTACCAATAGCAGGGTTCCAAAAGAAAATGGAGGTTTTCTTTGGGTGTTGGTAATTGGGTGGGGGTAAAGAGGTGCCCCATATCCATATCCATATCCATATCCATATCCGCTGGCAAGTGTTCAAATTTTGAGGCTTTTGGGGTTGAGGACCCTCCCCTAACCTTCCTGTTTGAACTTCGGCTTATCTCTCTCTCTCTCTCTCTCTCTCTCTCTCTCTCTCTCTCTATAGGCTTGCCTCTCCCTAGCTTTAAAGTAACCAAACTGGGGGTGTACTAAATACACAGTTAGCCCAAGACATCATATAACATGTCAAAGATTCAAAAGAATTGTGTATGACTTGGACTTGTTTACTAAACGAGCACAGCCTTGTGCTACTCACATCATGTTAAAAGAGCCGAGTTCGAGTTAGCCATAGCTTATCTCTTGTAGATAAGTTTGGCTTCGTATGTAACTGTTGACTCGGTGTAGTCTCCTTTATTATCTCTTGTAGATAAGTTTGGCTTCGTATGTAACTGTTGACTCGGTGTAGTCTCCTTTATTACTGGTATAGACTTCGAGTTCTCAAATACCTATCAAATTGAGCTCGAGCTCTAAAATTTGGGCAAGATTTAAGATCAAGCTCGATGAAATTTGAATGAGTCGGGCTCAAACACTCTTAATTAAATTAATCTTGGCTTGACTCGTTTTGCATCCCTAACCATGAGTCACGGGAGTATTCTAAATGTGGTGATCTATTAAAATTCGTTTCTTTTGGTGAACTCATTGGGTTAGTAACCCTTGCGATATATCAGATTTATCGAGTGTCTACTTACTGATGTTCAATCAAACTAATTTTTTCACGGGCAATCGATTTGATCAGTTTTTTTCAAAGAGGAAACGATTTTGATTATAGCTACCCTATGGGGTCCACTTGAGCCCTATCTTAGCTTTAGGTAGTCATTGGTCACCCTTCTTCTTTAATGACTGAGTCCTATTCATGGTCAAGTGTGAAATGATCTTATCCAGACTATGATCAGATTGATCTTTCAAAGCTATAGATATAGTGAAAATGGAAAATAATCTAATTTTAGAAAGCAAAAGTGTGAACCCTAAAAAGGCCACCCTATCTAAAATTCTTGCTTTCAAACAAGTTTGTGAATTTCAAATTATTGAACGTAATTAATGATAATGTTTGCAAAATCAATTTTTTGTAACAAGCAAACTTCGTACGAGGTATTGGCACGTGTTACCTCAATGTGAATTTGATCGGTTGATGCACTCGGATCCAATGATTTTAAGAGTGGTGTGGGGATGATTTGTGCATTTCAACTAGAAGAGCTTGCCACGATAGATTATCTATGAAAAATCCTTCAATGTGAAAAACTACACTGCTCTAACGATTTTTTGTTCACGACAAATTCATTTGTGTGGATCTCACCAAAACCTAGTATGAGTACAATTCGTAAACTAATAAAATTAGCTTTAATCTTCTTGTCAGAAACTTTGGGGATGTACACCTCACTCCGCGCACACGTAAAAATGTGAAACGACTGTTGCAGGAAAAACATTAGAAAATGGTGAGAGCAACAAAAATCAATCAAAAGGGCCAGAGACATCTGGAAGGGGAGGGGAGGGGGCCCTGATTTGGAGGATTGATCAAGACTGAGCATCGACAGGGTGGAGATGGAAAATTACGTGAAACTGATGAGAGAGTCCTCCTTATGGTCCTCACTGGCCACATCAGGTACCTTTTGTCACAGGTAGTTTTCGAGAAACTTTGTACTATAAATAGAAGGAGATTGATATTCGCGTTCTCTTTTTTGATGTAGACGCTCCACTTTGTTCATAAAATTACTAGTAATTTCACGTTGAAAGTGGAGCGCCTGCATCAAAAAAGGGAGCGTCAATATCAATTCCCTAAATAGAACTGTAATTCATATTTTGTGGATCACCAATTAAAGTACATTGGTCATTGGGCCACAGGGGGTCCTTTTCTTGCGGTTCATAGTAAGACTTGTGAATGGGCCTCTAAGATTTCCCCATCACAAGGGAAAGAGACCAAGTGATTATTAGTATTATTATTATTTTTTCCGACTGTCGGGTATCTGGGTCAACTTACGCGTACCTCAATTAATCCTTATTCAGTTAAAAGACAGGTCATTCACACCGAGACTATATATTTAAAAGAAATTACGTTCTTGTGGTCTGACACGAAGAACAAACCCATTAACAAACTAGTTATGAGTTGGGACCAGAATCAACACTCAAAAAAGGGTCAACAAAATAGTTAAGTGCTTTCAGAAGCTATATCTATATTTGGTAGGTCATTAGGTACTCCTAACCTTTAGATTTTTTCAAACCCTACAATAGAAATGTTGTTATTCCAGGACACTTTAGGGAAAAATAGTAGTATTTTAATTGTTGTGAAGTTGTTCAATTATTGTTCTGTTTGTTATTCTTGCACAAGAACGCTTTATCTTATCCAAATTCCCATGCATTAAAGATGGGAAAATTACAATTATTTGGCATGGTCTCAATTATTTGATAAGATTCTTAATTAATTTCCTCTGATATTTTAGTACTACCAATTAAAATTCTGCATGTACGGTGGATTTTTGAACAATTATTTTCCCACAGTATGGCAAGCTGTCAATTTAAGTTTTCATTTGGTCCTTGTGTGGTTAAAAAATCAAACGAATAATCAAAGGGTAGTATTTCTTTAAGTAAAAAAAGAATAATTGAATTATCCTATAAATGATTGGTCTGGATTTGTGTCTAATTTAAGTAACCTTCAAACCTCTGTCAATTGATTTCTTACATTTAGAATAGAGAGATATACTTACTAATTAACAACATTCAATGAGAATTATATGCAAATAAACTAATAATACAATTATGTTTATAGTGAGATAGTCCAGGTAGCATGCGTGCACCAACATGAGTTCTAATTAATTACCCTTTCCTTTTACGGCGTGGGTGTTCTTTTTTATTTATAACAGGTTACAGTTTTGCGTTTTAGAAAAACTAAAGGAATATTTGATTAGTGTATATGTGGATAAGGGAAGAGAATTGGAATTAATGGTAATCAAGTTAAGTCAATTAAAGGTGAACACTAAAAAAGGAGCCTAGTCCAAAGTTTAAAAAAAAAAAAAAATTATAAGGGTTAGGTAAACAATGGAAGTAAAAAAATCTAGTCAACAAAGAGCTAATGAAAAAAGTCCACCTTCTTGTGTATGTGTGAGTTGTGACATGAAACTTGGTAGCTGCACTTTTCACTTATTAGTCTCCAAATTCCTCACTCCCCCCTCCCCCCCCACATTTATTTATACCCCCAAAGATTCTCTCTCTCTCTCTCTTAAATATCCCATTTTTCTCCACCTCTCTCTCACATAGCTAAAACTCCTTCCTTTTTTTTTTTTCTCTTCTCTCTCTCTCTCTACATAACATAGAAAAACAAGATGGTAGTGGCAACTCATCAAGTCCCAACTCAAAGTGAAAAAGTCAAAGAAATGGAGGTTCCAATCATAGATCTTTCAATCGAGAGATCAAAGGTGTCGAACCTCATTGTAAAAGCTTGTGAAGAGTTTGGTTTTTTCAAGGTTATAAACCATTGTGTCCCTGAGTTTGTTATCAAAACAATGGAAGCAGAAAGCTGGGGATTTTTCGCGAAACCGGGATCCGAAAAGCAACGGGCCGGGCCGGCTAACCCGTATGGGTACGGAAGCAAGACCATAGGGTTTAATGGGGATGTTGGTGAGGTTGAATATCTTCTTCTCACCACCAACTTTCAATCCATTTCTCAAACATCCAAAACTATCTCCAATGACCCCATCAAATTCAGGTACTACTACTACTAATTAAATCCTTCGTTCTGATGATGTACTACAATATAATATTGTGCTATACTTAGAAATGAACTCCAAAATGAACTTATAAAATATAGGAACTAGATTCATTCTGGGCGTGACCACGAGTTTATTCTACGTCGTCAAAGTTGAATTTTCATCAATTCAATACGCGCAAACGATACAATTAGCAATGAAGTACGCGTGAACAATCACGGGATTCATTCCCACATAATACAATTTCTTTAGCTTAATTTGGATGTCAAATTGTTATCTTTATTAATTGCAATCATTTTGTGTCGGGTTTAAGGTGATCATAAAGCAGTATTGACACCTCTTATAGGAATCTAGCTAGCTAACTGACTAGCATATAATTAATAGTACTCCCATCATGCCTTAGATTTTTAAATTCTAATTAACAAGTTAATTTTAGGGTAATGCCATGTAAAACTCCCATAAAATATGCCGTCTAAAACAATTTAGGTCTGGTCAATCATACAGTAATTCTTAGCTACAGTATTATAGACACTTGAGGATCCATTCCAGCTTCATGCCTGATGCCTCTCTCTCTCTCTCTCTCTCTCCAAAAGACAATAATACAGTACGTACCAGTTTGCAGTTCAGAAATGAACACATATATAGTTGTTGTTTGTATCGTGCCAGCTGTCGGATCTCTTGTCTCGACCAGGTTGGGAAGGTTTTAGGATTTTCCGTCATGGTACTGTTTCAATACATGCGATGTTAAATTTCTTGTTAATTTCATTAATTTAAACAGTTGTTTGGAAAAATAAAAAAAAAGGCGATCCTATAATTGCTATACAAAAAAAAAAAAAAAAAACCCGTAGATTTTAAATGGTCATTTCATTAATTAGTTTTTAACGTGATTTATTGAGAAGACATAGCTATTAAGGATTAGCCGTAGCGGCCGTGAATGTGTTTGTATCAAAATGAAGTAAAAACCTAGCTGAAACCAATCGATACACATGCAACCGAATTAAGGGCTGCAGGTTTATCCAAAAAAAGAATTAAGGGCTGCACCCAAAAAATTTAGTTAGAAAAATACACGGAATAAAGTGGTGTGTAGATTCAATTCATGTGATGTGAGCCTTTTATATCGATCCTTGACGAATCAGATTTCAAAAACATGTATAGTAGTAGTATTATTTGAATATTAGTGTTTAACTTTAATTTGACGTTATTCCGGTAATTGCATGGAGAAATTTTCCAATCGATATTGACTAAGAAAAACTTATGCAGCGCTTTTGAAGCAATGCTTAGAATAATCTCTCTTGATTAAGCTCTTTCTGATAAGCTTACTCTACCACCCCTTTTATCAGAGAATTTTTCCAGTGCCGAGCGGGTATATCTCACGTGGTACCCGTTCGGTGCATCTGAGCGGTCCGATACACTTTTGGTCGGCTCTGATTGAAATCATTTCTCTCCTCTCACCCCAACACTACTTTCTCTCTCCTTTGTCTCTCTCCAAATCTAAGCCGTTAAAAAACGCAATGAATGGCTCGTACGCACTGAGCGGCCATCACGTGGTACCCGCTCGGCACTGAAAAATTCTTCCATTTATCATTAGAAAAAAATTGGAAAAAGAAAAAGAAAAAGGAAAAGTTGGTCTTACTAGGATCTTTCGTCACATGATTCTTCAAAATGTCATGTACTTTCGCTCTCAATCTTCGCATTGCGCTATCGCTCTCAATCATCGCTCTCGTGAATTTTAGCAGTTTGGGATAGGTTTCAAATAAGCTTTTACGCTCGTGTTTACAGTTGCGTATACGAGTTATGTGACCTAGACTAGGGTTGTGTGTACAGTATAGATACACGTGCCAAGTTGGAGCATAGGAAAGAATCTTGCATGTCACATGACTCGTATAATTTTCTCCAGGGATAAATTTCAAAAATCTCCCCTGAGGTTTTTGACAAATGTAGAGATATCCCCTGAAGTTTTTGAATTGACACTGACCTCCCATGCTTTTGAAACTATTGTTCAAATTCCCCCATTTCGTTAAATTCAAACTAACGCTGTTAGTTTTTGTTATTAATTGACTGAGATGCCCTTCAGTGTAATTTATCGTTTAATTATTTTTGATAGTTGTCTGTTTTTCATTTTTTTTTCTAGTAGAGCTTTAATTTCGACATCAAATTAGACCCAATTTTTTCAATTTTTTGTCGAACTTGAATGATTACTTATGCATTTTAAATTATCAAAGTCATCTCTTCTTTCTTTTTTTTTCTCTTCAAAGTTTAGTTTTCAAACTGGAGGGCACATATAGATATCTAATCCACCATAATGAAAAATAACATGATCCTCATATTGATTCTTCTAAGAAATAAAATCTGGGTAATTTAACCATTGATCATTCTTTGAATTTTTTTTTCCCTACTAGTGCATTAGTGATGAAACATAATTATCACTACTGAACTAATAGAAAAAGTAAGAAAGAAAAATACAAAAGATTAAAGAATTTTTATACCGACTTTATTTTACAGAATAAATATTAAAAATACACAATACATTTTTTGTATGGTGGATTAGGAATTTACGTGCGTCTTTTACTTTTCAAAATCCACGTAGGAGAAAAAAAAAAGAGACCATGATTATCAAATCGTAAACTGCATAACTCATTATACAAGTTTGACCAAAGTATGTATAACTCAAGTCTCATCAGCTTGCTAAAAATTGATTGCAAATTCAAAGAAAAAACCTAACATACAACATTAACTTTATAAAGAAAATGAGATACATGAAAGAAAAAGAATTAACTATGTAAAAAGAATTATCATTGAAATATAACAAGTAAAGAGAATTATTCAAATTTGACCAAATAAATTTAGTTAGTTTTAATTTAACATTAAAAACTCCAATTAGAAAAAAAAGAACAATAAGACCTGATTGTTTAATTTACCTAATACTCGAGGTCATTTTTATTACGTATTTAGTAGTAAAAACTAACGGCGTTAGTGTGGATTTAATGGAATGAAGGAGTCTAATAATGGTTTCAAAAGCAAGGGTGGTCAGTGTCATTTTAAAAATTTCAAGAGAGATCTCTGCATTTGTCAAAAATCTCAGAAGAGGTCAATGAAATTTACCCTTTCTCCAAGAAGGTAGGTTTCTGGTACAAGATGATGTAACATAACTTGTCATGCACACTTTTGTGCCATCCCTTCCTCCAGCTCCCTCATGCAATGACAGTGGCATTTTCCATCCACCACCTTCTGTTCCTCTCCCTTCTCGCGGGAGGGGGAGGGACATTACATACGTGCACTCTTCCATCTCGTTTTTCTCACAAAGTGTATGTTCAATTTCATGAGACTAAATTATTTACACGGTCAGTGTAAACATTTATTTTCTCTAAATTAATTACAATGTATCACGTCGCCATGTTGATTTCACAACGTGGTGCAATGTACTAATTGATTTGAAAGAATCAAATATTTACACTGCCGGGTATATAACGTAATCTCTTTTAGTAGATACCCAACTACTAGATCACTACCTTTTGCTATGATTATGCACATGAGCACTTGATATTTGGTAGGAATGACAATTTCCTCCGCTCCCATCCCCGCCTCCAATCCCCCTATCCCGATCCAAGCGTGTATTTCCCAATCGGCAAAGGGGATGTGGCGGGGTGATATTTGATTCCTCCTATATATCCGATTTACCCGATCAGACCCCCGACCCCGATAAAGGAATTAACATTTTGTACTTATTGTAAAATACCAAATAAGAAATTAGTATTTCATTTCCTTGTTTTTATTTTATTTTTTATAGCTCTCATAACTCATTGGTTCTTTATATTATTTTCTTATCAAAACCCTCTCTAGAATGAACTTAGTCGAATTTCAACAATGAATGGTCATCCGATTATTCTCCGGTCCCGACATCTCTCCGATAAACCGCTCCAACTCCACCTTGATATGAAATGGGGTGGGGACGGACAACTATAAATATGACACTACTCGCTTGAAATATAGTTTGAAATATACCAAGATGGACCGACTACTTTTTATTCTTCATTTAGTACTGATCTCATATTTTACGAAATCAAATTCCTTTTCGGCTGTCTAAGAACAGTTTGGGGCTCAGCATGTTTGGAAGTACATGAGAAATAATTCGTCCTAAACAAAATTTTCATATCTATTTCACTAATTCATCCTATGCACAAAATTCTCCAATCTAATTCACTTATTCGTCCTAATCAATAAAATGGTTAGAACACGAAGAAGAGAAGTAGTTCGATAGGTTTTTTTTTTGCGGGGGGGTCAAACGGAAAGTACAAATATAATATGGGAACCCACCCCATGGTCACCATTATTGTACCGTGTAGAGCTCACTCTGGATCTCATGCGACTCGAATCATTTGTATAATACTTGGGATGAGCTCCTCACACCGATCGGTAAACTATTGACACCACAGGCGATGCCAACCTATTAGCCGTGGGGTCACCTGACACCATGAGACAAAAAATTAGAGCTAACATATAAGTTATGTCCATTAGTAGTCTGTATGACCCTATGTCCAACATTGCAACCCGGCCACTAAATAATTTTCTTCCGCTGTGTCATAACTCCAGCATAATTTGGTCAGTTTGTTGTCCTCGATCCCCCCTCTCTCTTTCTTTGTCTTCAAACAATTTTTTTGTGTCCCCTACCTCTCTCTTAAAAAATTATTGCACTCTAGAAATTTTGGAAAGAAACATCACCTAAACTTAACAACAGGAGTATTTAGGATTCTCTTTCATTAAAAACTTGGATGTATAGTTATTGATTTTGGAAAATGATCTAAACTTTTTTTGTACAAATATATCTCAAAAAACTTTTATTTTTTTTAATTATGAACTAGGGAATTAATTTCTGTGTGGAATAATTAGAATTCAAACAAATGAATGACCCCAGCGTTATTAATATTTCAATTTTGTTGATTTTAAGTGGTACGGTACTATTTGAATTTTGTGGTTTATTGTACGTTACAGGTGTGCAGTGAGTAGTTACATTGAAGAGGTGAGGGGCTTGGCATGTGAGATACTGGATTTGATGGCAGAGGGATTAGGGTTCCCACAGAGTACCCCACCATCAGTATTCAGCAGTCTAATCAGGGACGTTGATAATGACTCGCTCCTCAGGCTAAACCACTATCCACCGCTGATCAAGGATAGAGACACGTCACCTTCCCCGTTCCATCATAGTACTCATACTCCTAGTAGTAATAATCTCCCTCATCATCATCATCATCATCATCATCATCACCACCACCACCATCACCACCACCATCATAATCATAACAACAACAACAGGATTGGGTTCGGAGAGCATACAGACCCTCAGATCTTGACAATTCTGAGATCCAACGACGTGGGTGGCCTACAAATCTCTCCTGAGGATGGGGTGTGGGTCCCTATTTCTCCTGACCCCAATGCTTTCTGTGTCAATGTGGGTGACGTCTTACAGGTGTGCCCCTCTCTCTCTCTACTTTTTGTTTTTTGGTGAGCTTACGCGCAAGTTAACTAATTTTTTTTCCTGTCCGGTCAAAGTCAGAGATCGTTCAGGCCGAGATAAGGAAATTCACAAACAAATTACTCCATCCGTCCCATTTTCATTGTCCATTATTCATTTTGTCGCTTTTGTGTCTATTGCGTATATCTTTCAATCTATAATATTTTTTTTATGATTTTGACATCTTTGTATTATAGAACAAATTGAAATCTATTAAATAAGATCCATATTGCATATTTTTGGAGATTCACGTTGAAAGATATAAACGATTGAAAACTGACACGAATATCAAAAAAGAACAATAAAAATAGGACGGAGGGATTATTTTCTTGTCAAGTTACCCGAAGAATCAAAACCCGGTCAATTGTGTGGGGAGTGAATTCACCCATCAACCTGAATAGTTGTCAGGGCCTTTAAACACACTCTCTCTCATGATAATCTGAGAGTCTGTTACTGACATGATGGACATAACAATCTTTGCAACTGAACATTTTATTGAAATGAATGGGAAGTCGGTGGGAATCCAAAGTCACCTCCAAAAGTTACTTCAAACTTTTAGAGGATTGGACTGATGGTCAGTTAGAAGGGACCCACTTTATCAGGGGGTAACTACAGTACCCCAATTCAGTGTCTGTCTGTTGAGTACAAACTGTAACTGGTGTGTCCAGAATGGTGGAAACTTGCATGGCTTAGCAGCAGCTGAGCACTGTCCCATTAAACTTCTGTTGCTTTTGAAATGGGGAAAGTACGTGGGAACACCACCACCACCACTAATGAGATTGTAGATCTACAAGTCTTTTCTCTTTAATTCTCAATGGAATGTCCCGTTACACCAACACGTATATATCTCGATTAGTTTTGGCCGAGCAAAATTTGAAATTAACGGTCCAGCAAATTTTGATCATTCTTTTCTTGTTTGCGATCATAATATATACTCCGCTCATTAAATGGTGGTTGAAGTACAAATAATGTAGGTGGATGAAAACATCTAAAATGCATATTGAAAGTTAACAACTTTATCATTATACTTAGTCATCGATAGGACAATATTACGTTTATACGGTGGTTATCAAGATTCCTTTATGTAAACAAGTAAATAAAAAAAATACTTGCACAAATTCATTATGAGTGTGACCCATATGATATAACACTACCCTTTACGATATACACTACCCAAATATACACACGACTCCTAGAAACTTATGTAGAGCACATCTAACACACACGGGTGTTTACTTGGATAAAGGGTACTTGTTTTCTCGGTCATTTTTCTTTCCATTAAAAGTCCTTGCATCTTTGTCTTGATAAGTAGGTAATTTTCTTTTTCGCCCGATAAGTCCTTGCAACTTTGATATTGACTGTCAATTTAAATCTTGTAACTATGTTTTATTTTGAAGGCCATGACAAATGGAAGGTTTGTGAGCGTGAGACACAGAGCCCTAGCAAACTCAAACAAGCCCAGAATGTCAATAGCCTATTTTGGTGCACCCCCTCTCCACTCAAGGATCACCCCACTGCCTGAGTTGCTGATTCCGGGCTTCAGGCCCGCATTGTACAGTCCCTTCACTTGGGCTGAATACAAGAAAGCTGCTTACTCTCTCCGGCTCAGCGATAGTCGTCTCGACCTTTTCAGAACTCAGGAACGAGATGTCGAAACTGCCTGATTATACGATACGAGCTCACGAAACCAAAGTAACACGATAATTGATTACCAAAAAATGTTTTGTTTTATTCTCCCGCAAGGGGAATTTTGGTTTTTATAGACTTTTCCAGAATTTATGCTCACCTTTTTTCTTTTTTCTTTTTTTTTTGGGTCTTGGAATTTTCGTCGTTAAACAATCGATGCAAATTATTTGTAGGAAAATGGATTTATTCTGTGTCACTCGTGCGAAATGGGTTGTGAGTTAACCAGGTAAAAATTGCACACAAACGTTATATTGGGATTTCCAAGAGGTGCATAATATCATGGGCCATTCATGGCTGGTCCCAGTTGATATCAAACTACATCCTATCTAGGCCCAAGTTTGACCCAGTGCAAAGTTGAGCCTTCTCCTTTGTCAAGTGTTTCTGGGCCTATTTGTCAAGTTCTGGGCCTATAGAATACTACTATCTTTTAAGCCAGGGAGCCATCCATTGTTGGTCTCAATGGTGCATGGCCCCAAATTCTCCACGTCCAGGTAAGGCTGCAAATGAGTCGAATCGAGCAGAGCTTCAAAATATTCAGGCTTGTTTGTTAAATCTTGAGCAACTTCTTGGCCGGTCCTGTCTGGGTAAAGAATAGCCCACTAGGTCCTGTCTAAAGAGCCCATAGTCCAGTAGGTCTTTTTCATTATTTTGTTGACAAAAATACCCCTCGCAAAAAAAAGGCGATTTGAGAGAGACGATCCAACCACCATCACCACGTCGCCACCACCACCACAACGCCGCCGCCGCCGCCACCACTTCATCACCACAATTAACAGTGTTAATTTTCGTCTAAGTTCACACCCCAATTAACAGCGTTAAATTCTGTCTGGAACACGATCGAAGAGCACGACTGGAGCACGATCGGATGCGATTTCCGTGCGTTCTAGAGAGTCGTCGCCAACGGAGATGAGTGATTAGACGGGGGCAGGGGTGGATGAACCGCAGCAAGAATGGCGATTGCAGTTCCAGACGGAGGCGGCGGAGGCATCAACATCCATGGAGGCGGTGGACGGAGGTGGTGGCAGAGGCATCGACGTCCATGGAGGTGGCGGAGGTGGAACGCCGGAGGAGGAGTAGCTAGCGGTGGAGTTGAGACCGGCGGAGGAGTGGCCAGTGGCGGGGTTGAGACCGGCGGAGGAGTAGCCGGTGGTGGCGGGGCTGACTAGAGGAGAGAGAGAGAGAGAGAGAGAGAGAGAGAGAGAGAGAGAGAGAGAGAGAGAGAGAGAGAGAGAGAGAGAGA
>JAOTQK010000019.1:28888078-28909333 GCA_025642025.1 Rhododendron ferrugineum
AGCTTTGTATCTTTGTAAAGTATTCATTCAAGAAATACAGAAATATTCTCTCAATTTTCGTTCTCCTAAATTCAACAGACTCTAATTAATCGTTGTCAAAGCCTAATTAATTATGAGGTTGTTAGCGTTCACATCTAGCTAGGTTTGCTAAATCCATTTATCCATACAAGTAACACATGCAGCATATGGATTATCTTCCCTCCTCAATAGTTCTCTCCTTTTAAGGTTAATAATAGTTTTAATTAGGAAAAAGAAGCATCAAGTAAAGCCAAATAAACTTGCATATAGGTCGTCATCAAATCAAATTTTAATGCAGTTGTGTGCCAAAATATCAATAATCCAATTTCACATTTTATGAGCATAGGAAATGGAGATCGAGAGTGACGACAGAGGGCTGTTCTTTTCCCAATTTGGTTTACTTTAGAGACTTAAATGGATTGAGGTCAATGAGAGTGAACAGCATTTTTTTGAACAGCATTTTTTTTTAAATTCATTTTGGATCATTCTTACCGCTAACATTTTTTTGAACAGCATTCTTACCACTAATATGCCACCCCCTCTTTGTAAAATAAGTGCCACTGTTTTTTTTTTTTTTAACGACAAAATAACATTTTATTAGGGGAGAGTGGAAAAGTTTTCAACCAAAAGTTAAAAACAAAGCAAATGGACGAAGCCCAATGCAACACCTAAGGGCCTAAAATGCCTAGATATACAATAAACAACACAAAATCCAAAAGGCCAAAAAGCCCAAATACAACAATGATAGCCCATCCCAAAAGAAACCCAAAACCTAACTCTAGAAGCCGCCACCTCCCGCCTCAAACTGTGCCACCACCACTGCCAGAAATCACCGCCAACAACCACCATGCCTCCATAGGCCACCCACGGCAAAGAAGCCCGAAACCAGAGCAAGCCCAAATTGTCGCGACCTTGCCGTTAGGCGAGTACTGGGCCACCTAATCACATGTAGTTTGGTTACGAGAGGAAATAAGCTAATTTGCCTTCCCTACTCTCTGAAGTAAAGTTTGATTGATCAAGTTAGAAGCACGCTACTCGATCCTAATCACCGTGTTACAAGTCAAACACTTTTACCAAACCTTAATCATGCTAATTCGTTAACAAATTAATCGTGCACAAACGTTCTTTAACTACAATTGGAAAACCTTAAGGTCGCGTAGATGTTTGTACTCCGAAACCCTAACCCTAATTGCATTATCCCCTCTCATGGGAATTTCAATTTATGGATAAGCGTGGCCTAGAGATAGAAACATATGTTCTTACTCAAAGTGGAACACAAATGATAAGCATTTCCGATGCTGCTTACGGGTTGGGAAGAAATACTATACAAATAGAGAAAAATACTCAAAGAGTTTGAAAGAGGTGAGAATAAAGGTTGTCACTCCTCGATCCCATGATCAAACTTGTGGTTGAGACTTAATTGAGAGGCTTTGAAGACCTAATATAAAGTTGCACTATTAATTAATGAAAGCTCGCTTTCAATACAAACCTTCACGCAAGTGATGGGATCATGGGAGAGAGAGGATATATATCAAATCTGCTTAATAAAGTAGTAAATAGGAAAGATGAAATGCATTAGATTCTAATTATTTTGACATGGCATTAATTATAATTACTTAATTATCACTTGTCTGAATTAGGGACGTTAGACCGAACAAGTTATTTGAGTTTGAGCTTGTGTTGGAAGATATTAATTTTGAACATTTTGGGTAGTCGGCCCGCTTAGCTTTTAAACCATATTTGAACATGTTACGTACTATTCGACTTGTTTCAGATCAAAAGTTTTGGAGCCAGTTCGATATTGGCTCGCAATTGACGCTGTTAATGACAGCCACGAATATGATCATGAGCATGCTGAGGTCAGGAATGAGGAGTTAATTTCAAGAGGCTGGCTGGGTGGTCAAGATTTGGAACTTAGGAATTTGTTCCCATCTAAGGTTTTCAGTTTAAAGCTTTGCTGGAGCAACAATTAGGCTCTCAGAATCAATCGAGATGCCCGTAAGTTGGTCCGGAAACCTGAGTAATTAAAAAAAAAGGGAGGTGGTTTTAGAATATGCATGTATATCGATCTCACACGTACATAGTACAGTTAGAGACAAAGATTGCGATACCCACATTTAATTGCTTGCCTTGATTCAATGAATTTTTGGTTTTTGTGATGAAATACAGTAAAATTGATGTCCATGAATGAGCGCCTGCATCTTTTATACTCCCCTTTGGCTGGAAGTCTCTGTTGCTTCAGAACACGGTTTATATGTTTTGAATAATTTTGTTCACCACTAACTCCGACGATTTCAACACCATAATTTCCATGTTTGCCTCAAATTGTTGCTCTTATAAAATAGAATACGGCACTAGATGAGGAGCGGAGGTGGTATGGAGGGCGGGGTGTCACGTGCCACCCCCGGTTCCGAAAACAAAATTATTTCTTTATTGCAAAAATAATATTATTTGTAGGTATTAAGTATTTTTTTTATCGGCAAAAGTAACATTTTATTAAGGGGAGAGGGAAAGGAAATTCCAACCAAATGGGACAAGCCCATAAACACCAAAGGGCATAGCCCTAGACACCTAAAGGCCTAAAAGCTCAAATATTACAGATAAAGCTCATAAAATCAGATGACCTAAAATGCCCAAATATTACAATTTAGCACAAGAAAAGAAACCTAACCCACAAGAGTGGGCTAGGCCCAGCCCAAGAAGCCCAAAACAAACCCTAGACAGTAGAGAATCTTCAGCCTGCCGCCCACCGAACTTTGCACCAATCAGGTAGCAACACCCCAAACACCGACCAACTGCCTCTGATCACCACCAAGCCGCCACAGGCCAACCCGATTGGAGAAAACATCTCGGCGAAACAAACAACCAGTTGCTACTGCGGAAGGTCACCCGAGCCGTTAGGCGATAACCGAGGTATCCAACAATAACCACAGTGGGAAGGGAGGAGGACGGCTAGCAGCAGACGCCTCCTCCCCGAACGAAACCCTAACACTGTAAACTAGACAGAGAAAGAGGCGTGTTTTTAGAGAGAGAGAGAGAGAGAAATAGGCCTTTTTTAGATAGGTATTAAGTATTTTCATGACCGTTGAGTGATTAAACGATGCAAATGTGTACCTTTTTTAGTATTACGAATAGTTACTTTAGAACATGCTTTTTTTTTTAGTGTATTAAGTATGTTGATGGATGATTACATATGAAAATGACGTGTTTTCGGGTATTATCAATAATTAACCATGGAATACTTGTACTTTTTATGCTAATTACTCCATCTGCCCCGTAAAGATTGTCCATTGTAAAGAAAACATGCAATTTTTGGATTAAAAAATAAAATACTTTGTGCATAATTTAATAAATTTCTTAACACCAAATTAATTAAAGAACTACTGAGAATTTAACTTTGTGTTTAGTAATTTCAAAAATTATGCACGAAAGTACTATATTTTTATTTGGAAATTGTACGTCTTATCGTAAGAGATTATCTTTGCGGGACAGAGAATGTACGTTGATTTTGGGTGTCGCCTCCGGTTGAAATCCCGACTCCGCCACATAGATTTATCATATGTGTGCCCCTTTTCCCCTATTTAGAGTATTCAGGTAAAACTACACGCAGTTTTAATTTTTGGAATACTTTGTCTTTCTACGAACATGGACCGATTAAAATTGAGATAAATTTCAAATGACAGTCACGACTCGGTAAGAATTGATAACACTGGAGATGTTCCGAACGTCGCCATTCACCAAACCCTAATAGCTAGCCAGAGTTTAAACCTAAAACTTTTGAGACAGCAACAATTCGATTGGTGGGACCAAATGAAGCAATTGGGCCACCCAATTCCCACAAGGGTCGAATCACAATATATATAACCACGTGGGATCTATCCAAAAATGGTCCCATGAATTCACAATTAGACACGAAGAAGTCCTGCAATTTAATTATAATCGGTCCATTTCCCTTCTTAAACCGTATCCATTCAACAAGGATTGGGACCAACTTCGTAAAGGTCGATCGATGGAAAAGTCAAAATGATCAAACTTGGAGTTGGCTAGTGAGGAATGAGGATCGTCCGTCGTTGGGGTTGTCTGTGGTTGTTGGTGGGTTGAGGTTCGTCCGGGTGCTGTTGTCGGTGATGGGATCTACTACTGACTTCAGCTCTGGTGAACGGCTCTCGCCGTCCAGATTTCATATGCGCTTATCGGGTTTGAGTTGGGGTCCGGTCCGTTTGGATTCTCTACTATCTGGGCTTTGATTGGTTCTCATCTGGCGAGTTCGCCGGTCTTGCTCCTGCAGGGGGTTCCTGTGTAGAAGTCTAGGTAGTTTTGACTCATTCTTGTATTTTTTTTGATGAATTTTGTATTGCCTTCGGGCTTTGTTATGAAATGAATTGAATGTGTTCAAAAAAAAAAATCTTGGAGTTGGCTCTAAGGACTTCCTTCTGCCACGGCTTCAGTAATTGATGGAGTCCGTCCAGTTGTACCAAAGGGTTTTAAAAAAAAATTAAATTAAATAAGGAAATGATTTGGACACTTCATATTTTTAGTACTGTTCATGGTAAGTATATTTTGAATGCTAAAAGATAAATAACAGAGTGTTACTATTATTAAAAAGTGGAGTATCAAAATTAATAACTAGAAAAAAGAGAGTTTGTATGTACGCTGCGTACGCATACTACTGTAATAATTCACATTTTCATGATTCTAGACTAAAAAGGTACGTAATCTCATCATTCTATCGAAACAAATGAAAAGCATGTAATTTCATGTGAGACAATGACTAAAAACAATGCCTTTAAATTAAAAAGTGAATATTCCTTTAATTGTTAAGGAATATAGAATATGGTTACATATACTTTCACGAAAGCGTTTCAATGAAATTACGAAAAATCCACAACTCCTATATATGTTGTTGCACTGACAGATTGTGACAGTTAGCCTAGCTTAGAATTAACTGATGGATGAAAAGACATACCTTCGTCAATCTGGATAAGCATAGGAGAAGGGTTTCTTTGCATACCTGTAGTTCGATCTGCTAGCTTCTTGCTCTAAAAATGAAGAAAGAATTGTCGAAAATCGCCGGTTGGTCCGACCAAGAAAGGCATGGGAGTAAAGGGGCCTTGCTTGAGCCGAGTTAAGGCTCCGTTCTGCTTTCTTTTTAAACTTTCTTTTTCGAAAAGAAGGTAATTTCAAAGTCAAATATAACGAAAATGAAAAATAATTTTTTGATTTTTTATTGCACCGTTTAAAAGATCTCAATAAGATCTATCAAATAAGATCCATATTGGTAGAAAAATTATTTGTGTAAACACATAATTTTTAACCTTGAAATTACATTCTTTTTCTAAAAATTCCTTTTTTTAGAATTCGGGACGGCACCGAAGTAAAGACCGGCTACAACGAAACAATTTTTGTTTTGATTTTGGAAAAAAAAAAAAGTAACCTTTACGTCTCTTTTTTTTTTCGGAATGAACACCTGGAAGCGCCTTAACACATGTCTCACAGGGGGACCACTTTGGTGGCTTCAATAAAAGGCACGCGGCCTACAAACATTCCTGCCGCCATACCCCCATTCTCTCTCTCTCTCTAGTCTATTCCACCACGTTTTCATTCAAAAAGCCTCCCCTTTTTCTCGTGACCCAAACACTACAAAAGAAAATCTCAATTTTGGTTACCGGTTTTACACTACTACCCCTATATGACTGATTTGGTTCCAATATTTTCATTTCTCCTCGGCGAAAGTTATTACTATTAGAATAGTTAGATTAGCATGGTGGATGAAGAGTTAAACTCATAATCTACAACTTGTAGAACTAATTAAGTGTATTCCCTGATGTGGTCGAGTGTAATTTCTCTTGGCAGTTCTATCGGTCATTTCTCCAACAAAAAATAAGCATAGAAGGAAGTTCAAGAAGAGAGAACTTTATTTGGCTTACTTATTGTTTTATCCTATTTCTTAATATTTTTTTTAAAAAAATTAATGATTGAGTCACCAATTATTTGCTTATTTTGAGTAAATATGTATATAGTCATAATTAAGCAGACGAACTAAACGGGTCCTAATTAAGCAAGAATCATATGGTTTATTTAATTAATTAAGTTAAAAATCAATTAAACATGCAAGCTAGCTAGCTAATTGGTCTGGAAAATTGCACCTTCTTATCCTTAATCTAGAACTTGAAGAAAGTTGGTTGATGCATATATATATATATATATATGTATGTATGTGGGTTCAGACCCTATGGACTGGTTTCAAAATATTCCTTCACATAGTAGGAATATAAAAGACGCAAGCGACAAGGACAACGAGTACTCCTTTTTTAAGTGAAGAAGAAGAAGAAGAGATAGAAGAGATAGTGGAACCAATTATGCACATTACACATAAGTATTATTGCACGAACAAGAAAAAAGAAAAAGAAAGGATATATAGTAGTATATTATAAGCTTTCTTCTTTAGTACTTCGGCAGTAAACATGACCAGTACAAAGAACAATTCCCAATGAATGAGACCAAAAATCTAAAAAATTACAAGTTTAACCCTCCCTCAGAAATATAAAAAAAGAAATAAAAGTACCAATCAAGAAAAAATTAAGCTAATTAATACAAAGTATGGTGGTAATTAATACACAACAAATGCGCGCGTAATTGTTCAGTGTTAACTCCTTGGGTACTGGCAAGTGGTGCTCTAACTTATTTCACAATCGTTCATTTACGCATTACTCATATATCTAATTAATTGTAGGTTTACGTAAGTGAGCAATTGTGAAGGGTTGTGATCGACACCACGTGACAGTATCCGATGAGCACCCAATAATTTTTCCTAGTATTTTGCAAGTCTGTGCTGACTGTCTACATGCTGTTGAGCTGCTGCTGTAAGAACCAAATGTCCTCAACATTCCACAAATTGTCGGATATGTCCCCAACGTCAAACAACTGGCTGTTCTCCTCCACGGCTTGGAATTCTAAACCAGGGTTAAAGTAACCAGAGGGGCTGGTTAGGGAATCACAATAAGTACCCTGATTTACTTGGTAATAATGCTGATTAGCATTATTATTATAGTTACCATTCACCGGATAATTGGAGTAATAATCAGTCAAATCAGAAGCCGGTGAAACCTGCGCACCAAACGAGTCCGAAGACGCCCCCGTGCTAGAGTTCTCCGGGGTGTAACTTGTATTAACCTGCGCACCGCCGAATTCTCCGGCATAAATGGCCGGTGGCTGAACGACTTGGCCGGTGGTGGTGGTGGCGGCGGTGGTGGAGGCGGCCGAAGCAGCTGCTTGAATTCTCTCCACCAATCTTGGCATCCAGAGATAGCGCATGGTGTCCTTGAATTGCTTGCTGTTAACGTCACATTTGAGCTGTTTTGCGTGCTTTTGAACCCGTGTTCGCCAGTAGTTCTTGATCTCGTTATCGGTCCTTCCCGGTAAATGTTGAGCAATTTTTGACCACCTATATATCATGATAAAGTAATTCAGCACCAGATATCCATGCCCATAAACAATAGGAACTTAATTAAATTTCATACAAAACGATAGGCAACCACATGCATTTTTGATATTACGTACGAGTCATGACAGTGGACGTACGTTTGGTTTGACTATAGTATGTATATATTGTAGGTATATATTGGGGACGTACCGATTGCCCCAACGAGAATGAAGTTCGAGAATCAAAAGTTGCTCCTCGAGAGAAATATTCCCACGTCGAACATCCGGACGTAAGTAATTCAGCCACCTCAATCTGCAACTTTTTCCTGTTCGCTTAAGACCTGTTTAATTCAACGAATCATATGATCAGTACTAAACTTACTTTTTAGAAAAGATAATGCCTGATTCCTCAGCAAAAGAAGAAGATACAGAAACAAATTAAGGAGGATTATAGTCCCCTCTCTCTCTCTCTCTCTCTCTCTCTGATTGTTTTTTTGGTACTTCTGCTTAATTATGAACTTCCTTTATTTTAATAATTACCTGCACAGCGAGCGAGGGAGTTCCAGCGGCCTTCACCGTGATTAGCAACGTAATTCATGAGCATTAAGTCTTCTTCAACAGTCCATGGACCTCTCCTCATCTCCATCTGATCTTGAATATCTTCTTGATCATCACTTAACTGCATCGAATTGTTAGAGTTGCAATAGCTGCCTTCGTACACGTCCATTTCCCACTCCGACTGATTGACAACAGAAAAGGGCTATTCTTGATGAGAATGATTTCAAGAGAAGTTTAGACAGAGAGAGAGAGAAGTTTAGAGAGAGAGAGAGGGAGTACAAGTATTGTTTAGAGAGAGAGAGAGAAAGAGATGGGATGGGATGGAATTAGTACGAGATAGGATAGAGAGGGAGGGGGTGCTTTATATAGATAGAGGGGGATAGGTTTGAAAAAGGAGTTAAGAAAAAATGAGGCATGTGAGAGAGAGAGAGAGCCGCAATAGGAGTACAAGTTTAGTAATAAATAATTATGGTTAAATTAAGACTTGTTTGCTTTGGGTGTTGGGGGGAGTAATAATTAAGGTTAGCGAGAGCGAGAGCGAGGGCTTTTTGAAGTTTGACGCTTTGACTTTGATGATCGCCGTGTCTAGTCTCTCTCTCAGTGGGATCTAGCAGTTCCGTGAATACCTGACTTTTTTATTCTCTTCTTTTCTTGAAATTTCAAACTTGTCTTCATTTTTCTACTACTCCATGAGTAGAAGTAACCCCCCTTTGCTTCAAATTTCTGTCTTTTACTGTTTATTTTATTCACTCAGTAAATTTAACAACTCCATCGCTATATTAGCTGCCACGTTATTTTTATTTTTTATTTTTTATTTTCATTCATGTAATGTAGGGTTCTCACAACTAATCCATGTAAGAAGTCCTCACTATCGTATACACATGATTTTTTTTTTTAATAAAAAAATGTTCGAGCAAACTTAAGCGCATGCACCTCGATTATCTCTGACAGACCATAAATCTTTATTCCACTCACATGGGCTCCATTTGAAGCTGGAACAAATGCGCTATATGCACGTGATTGAATCACGTTTGTCTTGATAAAGAGCAATTGTGGTTTTAATTTTAAGAATAGTGGTCAACTATTCACATGAAACATTTGTTTTGGTGAGCCCTACAAAATAAGCGTATTGGATAGCCAAGGTGGGCCACATTTCGCGGCGAATTCTGCTGTTCGATTGGTGTTACGAACCAGTAAATAAAAGCCCCCTCCTCTATGGATTGATCCCTGGCCACCAATTTAAGGCTATGGCTCAACACTGAGTCACCATGATGGAGCGCCTGCACATCCTTGGGTAGTTGTTTTAAGGCACGTGGCATGCACGGGCAAGAAAAAGCATGAGTACGGCGCCATTTCATTTTCTCCTAAAACTTTATTTTTTAAAAATAAGGTAATTTTAAACTCAAATATAAGGAAAATAAAAAATATTTTCTTAATTTTTTTTGTACTGTTTAAAATATCTCAATGAGATCAAATAAGATCCATATTGGTACGAAAATTATTTGCATAAATACATAATTTTTGAGCTTAAAATTGCCTTCTTTTTCAAAGAGTTCTTTTTTGACAAAAGTGGAACAGCTACTGGCATGGCACGTTACGAGTAAAAATTTAAGATTTAAAATTATTAATTACAGAAGTAGCCAGATGTACACATTATATACTCTTTGTCCCATTATTGGTTGCATGGCTATAGTTTTTTTTCCACTCTTAACTCTTTCTTTTTCTTCCCACTCTTAACTCTTTAATTGTAATAATTTTCTTCCCCTCTTTATTAATTGCAAAATTAGTGTACACTCTAGGATTAGGAAGATACACATCTTGAACTTCAATATTCGAAAGTGAATTATATTACTGAATATTTTTCCAACGTACATGTAAACAATTAATGAATTGAAGCTAATGAAGAAGGAGTCACAATGTTCATAATTACGGGTAGAGAAGTATTATATTTATTTTGCAATATTTTGTGCTTATAAGGTTTAAGAATTGCAATTGACTGGTAGTTGACTGGGTACCAACCTTATTTTGATGCATTCAAACTATAGTGATCCAACTCTTATCTATTTATATTCATTATATTACAAAATTGCAATTTTCAATAAAATATTTGTGTTTTTTAAGTTTAATGTTTTATTTTTGTTTCTATTTGATAATTTTTGTATGTCAGTTATAAAAAAAATGTCAAGAATTTTTTTGTCTTTACAATGCCTGATAAAAAAAATAGTCCAATTGGAGGCACGGGCAAGGCAAGGCACAAAATTAGGCATGCCAGTGAACCGGGCCAAGCATATTCTAAAATGGGCAGGCATGGCACGACACGACGTATAGTGGGTCGGGCTAAGCACGACATTAAACCATTTGGCACAGAACTAAACAGGCGGTACCGGCCCAGCCTGACACCTCTGAATAAAAGCATACTCAATCCCTACGTCCAATTCAAATGCTCCTTATGAAAAACCGTATAACCTTGACCGACAAAAAAAATCGTATTTTTCGTAATATTTTCCAAACTTTTTCGCACCGTTGAAAAGTACTCACTGAGAGCCTTTGAACGGTGCAAAAAAAAAATTAAAAATCAATTCTGAAAGTACTTTTTTTAGTCAAAGTTACACGGTCTTTCATATGGAGCATTTAAATCGGAACGGATGGAGTATTATTAACCGGCCAGCCTCACACCTCTAAATAAAAGCGAGCATATTATTAATAGCATCCATCTGGACCATCTCTACGCATGTCGCGCTATAGAAACCTATTCCAAAAAAACAGCGATTCTGAGACTTATACATAGTCTAGGGGCAAACCTTCAGTACTCCATCAACATTTCTGCTTCTTTCTTGATTTTTCTTATTCTTGAATATATTCAAGAAGTTCAAAAGCCATTTTCATAACCTACACCTCTGAAAGAATTTCAGACGACGTACATTTATGATAAGAAAATTTTGCGGTGTAATGTATTTTTTTCACCTATAACAAGAGGGCAATAAAGAGAAAATTTATCTGGCGGCTTTAATGATAGAAAAAAAAATCGCATACTGATGTATATTGTTGACATATAACAAGAGGACAATACGGCGAAAACTAATCTGAATATTGCATGAATTAATGTTATAGTGGCCTATAAAAAAAAATGCATGCTGTAGTGGGACAATCACTATGTGTATACTTGATTGTAACTAATGTAGCTAACTAGCTAGCTACTAGTTGTAGTGGTACGGTACTAATGGTGGTCCTCCAACTGTGAATCGAATTGTGAAATCCTTTCGAAGATTAATGAAATTATTTTTTCGCTGTTAAAAAAAAAAAACGAGAATCGAATTCCAGTGCTGATCAATTAAGGCATGGTCCATCTCCTAAAGAAATTAACATTTCATCGGCTTTAGTTATTTTGAAGGGTCAAAGATGAATGCTTAAGCTATGAATTTTTATTTTTATTTTGGCTCCTTTTCGCTTGTCAATTAGGACTACAACTATCAATTTATATGATAAATCATTGTATCAGCCTCAATGGACCAATTAATTCAGTGGACTAATCTCACCGTTCACTAGTGAGAGTCAGAGACAAAGCCTCGTATAGATCAAGAACAATTCATTTTGACGCCCATGATTGGCAGATGGTTCGCATATGTTAGTAGTTGGATTAGTGAAAAGGGGAGACCGCTCCATCATCAAACCCGCAACCTCACCCTGGGACTCAAACCCAAAGGTATACAGACCCCGGCCAGGGCTAAGCCCAGAGTTTCTCATTTTAATTACAAAACTTGAAAAAGCAGATACAGAAGCTTTACTAGAGAATTTTTCTGTTTTTTTGATCGACAACAAAATTTTATTAAAACTCGAACATCAAGGCCACAAGAAGAACTGTGGAAACATCCAAACACCAAACCAAACTAGAAAAGGCAGCAGCATCACAATCCTAGCTAGATTAGCTTGCACAGAAGGTCTTCAATATGATTGACCACTAGCTAAGAAGCATCAAAAAATCAAAGCAAATGTGGGAATTATAAGCAGTAGCAGAGCAGAAACATCAAACAGAACTTCAGTACTGGCAGAGTCAGCCCTACCAAAGATTCTTAGCCCTCCATATTTCGGAGATGAAAGAGAAAAAGCATGTATCTTCTCCCTTAGTTAACAGCAACAATAAATCACACGGCAAAGCCACAGAAACACTGCTAGGCCAAACTTAGCAGAGACTCTTAACCCTCCAAGGTTTGGAGTTGAAAAAAGAGTATAAAAACAGCACTCATCATTTTTAGGAAATGATCTGAGAAAAATTGCAACCAATTATCAAGACAGGAATAGAATGTAATTTTTAGGAAATAATTTTTGCACTCCCTAGCACTTAATTCATGTGAATTTGCACCGCGCATTTCTATTTCACGTGTGAGATATCAAATCAATGAAATGAAGAGTAATATATCTTCAATTCACATGAATGAATACGAAAAGGATATATGGTAAAAGATAAAAATAAAAAAGGAGTGGGTGGAGAAAAAGAGAAAATACGAAAATCATCTCATTTTGGGTATGCTAAAAGGGAAGTTTTTAATTTGTCCTCAACCCTTATCATGATTCTAATCCCCAGAGATTCAATTTTCCAAAAGTACACTCCCCCTTAAAAAAGTACACGTCCATTAATTGGACTACATGAATTAAACTTTGTGGATTAATGAATAAGTTTTTTGTAATTTTGAAGTATGGCATTCAGATCACGTTTTAGTTTGAATGCACCCTTAAGATGTTATCACTTTTTTTATTCCGTTTATTTAAGTAAATTAAAGCTTAGCAAATCTTTATGTTTCGTGTAAATTCGACAACAATTGCTTTTAGTGACTTCGATAGCTATTATATTGCTCTCCACTTATGAAAGCTGCAGCCAAACAAGGCCTTCTAGACTAGGCATTCATGATAGGCCCACGGTTTAGAATAGAATTTGGTCGTGTGTTTCTACAGCTTGTTAATTTAGAGTACTCCATCCACCGACCACCATTCAATATTTTGATGATTGGGTGTCTGGTTCAACTTACGTGTATGCAATTAATTTCAAGATTTTGAAGTTGGCGGTGAGATAAACATCCAATTACTCGGAGCGGTGATACGAGTAGAAAATCTACCATCCAATATTTGAGGTAGAATCAATTTCCCTATGTTGTTCTCCACTTATGCCAACAGCAAAAGGCCTTTTAGACTAGGAGTTCATATATATGCCATCAGTTAACTTTAGAATTCTGCAGTTTTTTAAATATGGGAGACTTAGCTAAAAATCTCTCATATTTATATCTTTTGAGTTCAAGGACAAGCACTTTTTTGCAATTGAACATAAGGACAAATGTGTCTATGAAAGTGCCTAAAATCCTAAGGTACCCTATGAAAGTTCCTAAAATCCTAGGGTACCCTATGACGAAAGTGCCTAAAACCCAGGGTACCCTATATATGAAAGTGCCTAAAACACTAGGGTACCCTACGAAAGTGCCTAAATCACCAAAACCTTATAATAGGAAAGTGCACCCTAAAACTTTATGAAAGTGCTTAAACATGTTTTGGTCTTATGACTAAAAAAATCAAAAAGTTGAAAGACCTCCACTGAAAACTATTTCGCTGGCGTTCTTCCTCTAAATGAAAACTATTTTATTGTCCTTATAGCTAATTTTCTCTTTAAATATTGTTTAGTCAAAATCTCTGTCTAATATTTTAATAACCAAATATTTGGAACAACTTTTTTTTTTTTTTTTTTTGCTCGGCAAATATTTGGAACAACTTACGCAAACCAATATAACTATGGGGTCTTGAAGTTAACTACCGAATTAATTAACAAACATCCAGTGGATTCGACAGACGATGGTATCGTCTAATAATTTGGCTAGAAAGAATTTAAGGAAAAGAAAAAGCAACATAAAGGTGACTAGGCCATCTGCATAATGTACGTTATCCCTTTGTCATGTCATATACTTCATTGAAAAGGGACATGATGATATTTAACTATATGAATATATAGTAGTATACACTCAAACAGCGTGTTTATGTTTTTCTTATCCGCGAAAGTTAGTATTGTAAGATTATCAATTGAGAACAGAAGTTTGAACTCTTTCTCTAGGCCTCCTTACTCTTTGTAATTATACGATGACCAAGAAAATTGAAGGGAATATTTCGTGGCACGATGATCACGTACGTGCAATGGCCAAATAAATTAAAATGTTCTTTAATCTTTGTAACAATTTCAAAGATTAATAAAATTATATTTTGCCTTCAAAAAAAAAATGTTCTCTAAAATGCAAGCACCAGTTCGATCAGGGGCTGGCTTCACTCTTATGGCTTTATACTAGTACCATATTTGTCTGCTTAAAAAAACCTTACCCCTCAATTCCTTGGTACCAAGTAAAAGCTGCTACCTTATATGTCAATTTTAATAATAATCGTTATATCCGGATATATCCTTTGACATAGCTAAATGGAGAAAAAAGATTCATGTAGCCGACCCCAAGTGTTTGAAATATAAGGCTTGGTTTGATTTGGTTTGGTTTATATCCGGATATATGGGTCCGTTAAACACATCTATGTGGTTGCAATCAAGTACTCCATTCAACTAGGGTCTCTGTAGTGCACGAATGCACTACGAAGGTGTGGTGCATTTTTGGCGGGCTCCCCACGCACATCTCATCGTCATGATTTGAATTGTTCCGCAGTCTATCTTGATTATTATATGATTATTGATTTCCATCTTTTATACAAATGCAGTATTCAGCCGAATCTGTAACTAAATCGTTTGGACCGTGATGATGAGATCTCAGTGAGACTAGCTAGGTCGTTGATGAGGTGCAGTATATCCCGTATTGGCGCGAACCTTCCATTAAAAAAGACTGGAAGGCATGAAAAACATGGAATCTGACGAGGAGAACAAAAAGAAAGGGACCCAGCCAATAATCACAGACGATTAGTTTTCGCACTTTGGGAAGTGTTATTATATCATTCGAATGGCCAATTTTAGTGTGAAACCTAAGAAAACAAGATTGGGCTGGCCTACATACGTCACTTAAATGAAAATTAGACGACTCTTTAAATTGTTTAACAAGGAAAGGCCAACTTCATTGGTTTAAGTAGAGCCTAGCTAGTAGCTAGCTACAGCATGATGTCATAATCTATGTATTGCACACGAGGTTTTGAAATGGTGGGTTTTATGTGGATTTAATTTGATCGAGTCGAAGCCAGTGAGAGGTTAATACTAATACTATAATGGTGCAGGGTACTAACGAGTCTACCTGAGCTGAGCTCAGCTTAGGCCTGTTAATGGACTGAATTCGATTCGAATCTGTCAAATTCGGATCCGATAAGACTCGAATCTGATAGTGGAAATCCGAATCCGAAAATCGGATATCCGATCCAAAAATTCGAATCAAGTCCGAAAACTTTTTTACTTCAAAAATTTTAACAAAATTTAAAAAAAAAAAATTATTTTCCAAAAAATACAACTTTTTAAACTTTTTTTTTTCAAAATAAAAAATTTACAGTTTTTTTTTTAAAAATAAAAATTTATACTTTTTATTATAAAGTTCGGATCGGATTGATAACGGATTTAATCCGATCCGAATTCAATCCGATCCGTATTTGGCTTACTGGATTCGAATTATCGGATAGACGTTATCGGATTTGAATCGAATTTTTCGGATCGGATTCGGATTAGATCCGGTCTATTGACAGACCTAGATTAGATTTAGGGTGTTTGTGCTCGGCTCGTTTAAATTTTAGTGAGCTCAATCTCGGTTCGAATCAAGCCCAACTATGCGAGTTTGAGCTCAATTAGTATTTGAGAACTCAACCTCGATCGGTTTGAGTACTCAATAGTCTCTATCAATGATTCGAGCATATACATATTGTTAGACTTTGTCTCACATCGCTCATCTAAGCCACCCAAACTTGATTAATTATTCTAGAGATTATTCCATCTATTGCCAATTGGTTTTAGGTTGGAACCCTCCAATAAATCTAACACATATGAGTTGAAATTAGCTACATGAGCATGTTACATCTAGCTCGAGCTCGACTAGTTTACGAAACGAGCAACGCATTTTGTTCGGGCTCTGCTTGTTTACCGTACAAATCAAGCCAAGCTGAGTCGTTAACGAGCACCACCTCGAATTGCAATCATGAACAACTCAGTTCGCTTGCAGCCCTTAAAAGATCGATCATTTTGATAAAGAGAAAATCTTATTCACAGAGGAGCCGTGAATAAGGTTTACGGCGCTCAATCTCGACCGTCCAAAACACTTTTGGACAACTGAGATTGCGCAGAACCGTTAATAACTTATAATTTTCTTTCTTTGATAAATAATTAAACAACTAGGTTTGTACATAAATAAAATGTCGAAACTAAAGCCATTAATGACATGTTGCCAGTTTGGTGGGAACTTCGAACCACTGCGCGCAGGTGAGAATCTTCATGTGAATCATGTCACTAAAGAGAGGATCGTTTCTACGTTATCTTACTGAGATATATATATATATATATATGCACGTAGCACATGTACGTACGTTATTGTTTTTATACAAAAAACAGATTTCTCTAATTTATCCGAGGAGGAGGCCGCGTGTGAGAGATCGATCACCTTTTGATTAGAACAAAGCAGGTTGGTACAATGATATAATATATTGCATGATCAATATATCCTATCAATTATTCTAAATTAAGTAAACACCAAAGTAAAAGTTTACTAGAAAAATGGGCTTGTTTCACTTAGCTTTTTCGACGTTTTGTTTTGTTTTTTTTTTTTTCTTATTCAAAAAAATTCACATTTGTTACTTTTGAGTCAACCTTTTATAGATTATTAGTTTGTCTCGTCGAGAGGAATTGAAAAAATAAAAAAATTATGACTTTTACACAAATATTTTGAAAATTTTCCAAGATAAAGCCCAAAAAAGCTAATCGAACTCCTCAACTTTTGGGGCTTTTTGAATTTTGTCTTTATTCAATTTTTTTCGCGTTTTGTTAGTCTTGTGCTAAACTTTTATGAATTATTATTCCGTCTCGACGAGGAATCGGAAAAGTTAAAAATTATGATTTTCACTCAAATATTCTTGGGAATATCCAAGATAAAGCCCACAAGTCCTTTGTCTTGGATATTTCAAAAAATATCAGGTTAAAGTAAAAATTTACTTTTCCTATTCCTCTTCGAGATGAAAATTATGATTTTCACTCAAATATTCTTGGGAATATCCAAGATAAAGCCCAAAAGCCCTTTATCTTGGATATTTTAAAAAATATGAGGATAAAAGTAAAAACTTACTTTTCCTATTCCTCTCATTGAGATGAAAATTATGATTTTCACTCAAATATTCTTGGAAATATCCAAGATAAAGCCCAAAAGCCTTTTGTCTTGGATATTTCAAAAAATACCAGGATAAAAGTAAAAATTTACTTTTCATATTCTTCTCATCGAGATGAATCAATAATCCATAAAAATTTAGCGTAAACCTAATTATAAACGGGTATTTTTAAATAAGGACAAAACGCCCCAAAAAGACCTAAAAAACGAAGGAGAGCACCACCTTAACTGGTCTCATTCAGAATTTTGGAAAGCAAGACTAACTAAAGGGGCATAAGGTACCATTGGATGCTATGTGGAAAAAGATTACATGATTAATAAGTTTAGGGAGATTCTAGAAAAGGGAAATCCTTTCTTCTTGGACTAGAACTCCTCCAAATTAAGCTCCAATTATTCCCACTTTATTCTGAGTTTTTTTTAATATTGTATACATTAGCGGGGCTTAACATGGTGCTAGTAAATTAATCCACACAACACACAGGGGATTCAGAGGGCTATCCATAGCTCTAAATCCCAAATGTCCACGACGGGGCTCGAACTCTAGCCTCCCACATAGAGAGGATCAGGAGATGCAAACTGAGTTAGAGCCCAATGGCACAAACTGATAATTTGTTAATATGAAAGTAAAAAAAAAAAAAAAAATTCGTCTGAATAATGTGTGTTGCGTCTAAACTTTCCTTGGTTTCATAATTCATTTCAAGTACAATGTTTTCGGGACGTTGAAAGACCCATAGTTATGGGTGGAAAAATGAAACTCGAAACCAATTTTTCTACTACTGTTTAAACTCAGTGGTTAAAAGACGAGAAAAACTTTTGGTTTTCTAAGTTAATGGCCACTACATATTGAATTGTTTATCACGTGCAATGACCTTGGTGTTTGGTCCAATGATCCGGCGCCTCACCGAGGGTGTTGGAGGTAGCATCGGCGCTTGTCTTCCGGGATAAAACGGCTAGACCGTGGCTATGGAACACCATTGACAACTGCCTTGGCGAACTGAACCAGCATCGACCGTCTTCTTCTCAAGAACAAAACTCAAAAATTTCTGTAGGAGTTCTAGGAAAACGTAAAGAACACAGAAACAAGATTGATTAATATAAACACCAACCATAGGAGCCTTTTAGCTGTAGCAAAATAACTTCAGAAAACTGCTGGTGTAAACTCTACCTACGAATCTCACATCATGGGGGTCATAATAAGCCGCACCAAAATTGCACATCCAGATTCGATGTACAAGAAGAAGCAACGCGACCTTTCGGTTGCCTGAAGAGACCTTTTGACTGTCCCGTTTTCGTTCACCAAAATATGGACGAATTCCAACACATGATACATACCAAAAACAGAAATACGCAAGATCTACTGTCTATTCTAATAACCTGATATTTGTGTTAGACATCCAACTTAAGAGTAATTAGCAATAGGTGATTGTATTAGCTAGAGTTCGATTGAATGGCTAGGTGAGTCATGTTGAACAAGTTGTACGTACACCCCCCTCATGTGCAGTTCAATAGCCCGTAGAAATACATGTATGGACTCGCGATTGAGGAGAGGAAATTCAGTTAGGCGGAGACTTGACCCAGACCCGAGTAAGGTGAAGCCAGCCAAGACCCGACACCTTAAATGGCTATCTCAGAACTTAAATCTTTAGATGATTTGGTTAAAAAGTTGAACACTACCTAATTAAATTCCTCATTGAGTTTAAAACTAATAGAAGTTAATTAGATCCACAATTGTATTGGCAATTAAAGGATCGACTTGAAGCTTCACTACCAATTTTCGAAGACTGGCGTTTTAGCATATGAATCTCTGATGTTAACACCTTACCAACTTTCGAGCACTTTTGCCCATCGGGATTTGAGGGAATTCAAGGGTGTTCTAATATTCAAAAACTTCTTGTCAATTCCTGACTAACAAAACACCACTAAAAGGTAGAAACATTATTTTAATAACTCAAGTTTTTGGGCCAGCTTAAACGCAACTCGACTAATAAAAGCTGCAGCATATATAACTCCGTATTGACTGAATATAAAAGAATTGATAGCATCTGAAAGGTTTTATATAAATATTTAATTAGATTAATTGCATAGGCAAATGATTGACCTAATTGCCACGCTATATAGTCTAGTAGTAATATAAAAAAGGGGGATATAGCTATAGCTTTATAGGTGAAGAATTATTGCTTGTAATATTGTTTCTTTTTGGGGGTCATGTTTGATTTTTGAGTTCATCTTCGCTTTCTTGGAATCAGGAAAAAACAGAATATCATGTTCATGAAATGCCCAAAACCAGAGCAAAGATGGTTCTATTGGACGTTCATCACAAAATATTTCTAGATCCCGTACACCCGAATCCTAATGCCCTTTACCAAAAAAAAAAAAAAATCCTAATTCCGGATGGCTGCCAAGAACCACAAACCAAAAAAGACAATATGTGGTAGTGAAGAAAGTTACTATAAGTAGGAAAGGAATAAAATGAAACAAAATAAAGACAAGTTCAGAAATTAAGAACATGCGTAAGGAAAAATTTGCAAAGAAATCATATCTTATCTTATCTTACTGTATAAACAAAAAATGTTGTAAAACTCATTTGTCTCAATGAGAAGAATAAAAAAAGATGAAATTATGAACAAAAGTCTCAAAAAGTTCATTGAATATGAAAAACATTTAAATAAACAATTTTCACTTTCTTTTACCGTATTTTTGTTTCTAATATGGTTTTTTTTCCAACTTGTGTTTATATTTGTACACATTTTCGATTCCTACGTAAACGTAATCTGCATTTAATAACCTCCAAACTTGTCAGTATAAGTATTAATTATGCCTATATATGTTGAATAAGCCGTGGAAATTGATCAGAGTTCAATTCTTAGGGTCAGGTCATAAGAAATGAATTTCTTGTAAATTTTTTAGTCTCGGAGCAGATGACATGCCTTTTTGGCCGGATTTGTGATGTGATTAGTTGAGGTGTTCGTAATCTTACCCGAATACTTATGACCTTCGAACCACAAAAAAAAGAAGAAAGAAACGAATTGAAACCGCTGAGAGCGGAGTGATTATACAATAGTCTTGGGGCACCGCAAACACCACCACACATGTTCTTCGTGAGAGCGACATGATAATTATTTTCTGGTCCCTTCGTAGTCAAAGGATAGCCCGCGTTTATAGGATCTAATGGACGGGGTTAAGTTTATCTCTCTCACTCTCTCACTCTCTCTTCTAATGGACGGGGGATAAGTTTAATCTCTCTCTTCTCTCTTCTCTCTTCTCTCTCTCTCTCTAATGATTACTGGAGTATTTCTTGCTAGGAACATGTATTTCAACATTAAAATTGTTCACTTCTTCTGATTCCAGTTCTCCAAGTGAAGCGTCTTTGACCCAAACATATGCTCTACTACTAACCGCGCTTTCTTTTTCTTCTTGTTATCTTGTTTTTCTTCTCACTATTACTTTGACCTCCCAAAAGCAGGCGTATTTCCACAAAGTGTACCTTGTTAGGTGTAGAATTTTAGGTATTGCCACATTGGTCATGTATATCTGCTGCATGTATAGATCTTTTGATTTATAGCTCAGGATCTTCGTATTCGACTTATGCTCACCTCGATAAAAATTCACTTTTCAGCATCACAATGCATGCTCATCCGTGGTCGGTAGCACTAGTTAATTTTATTTAGTTTGTCGAGTCACTACAACGAATTTTGTTCGTCACAAATACAGTCTTTGATGACGAACAAAATTCGTCTCCGAAAATGCAAAATTCTTCTCTATAGCTTTCGGCAACGAAAAATTTCGTCGTTCACGCCAAAGGGTCACCTTTTTAGGCGATGAAATGTTTTATTGTTGCAAAAAACGACCAATCTATAAATATTATTTTCACTTTGTTGTTGCTTGAACTTGAGATCCCGGTTTCTAAACTACCACCGCGTCACTTACCATTTTGCTGATAATA
>JAOTQK010000019.1:28920976-28935831 GCA_025642025.1 Rhododendron ferrugineum
TTCTCATTACCAATCCCAATCCTAATCCCATCTCCTTACGAATCCCATCCAACTATCCCTGTTATCAAACGGGGCCTAAATAAATAAAGTCGTCGATTGTTAAATGCAAACCACAACACACACTTCCATTGGTGTTCTTTGTTTGTTTGTTTGTTCAGGAGAGAGAGAGAGAGAGAGAGAGAGAGAGAAAAGGGAAAACAATAGGAGGCGAAAAACAAACAGCACTCTTCATTACTCTCTCTGTTTATTCCCTCAAATCAAATTCATTCATCCTTCCTTCTCCTCCAATTCGATTTCACCTTCCTCGTAATCTAATTCCCCTCACAGTCCCAAGCCGATAACTTCTAGGGCAAGCTCTCCGATCAATAATCGGGGCCGATAATCTCGCTACCAGACTCTGTTCGAGATTGCAAAACTCGGATTTTTTTAGGGCTTCTATTTGTGGTTTGAGTAATGTTCTTCAGTGGGGACTCGTCCGCTCGTAAGCGAGTCGATTTGGGAGGTCGTAGTTCCAAGGAGAGAGACCGCCTGAAGCTTCTGGAGCAAGCCAGGTCAGAGAGGGACCGCCGCCTCTCGGTGCGTACTCAGAACTCCGCCGCCATCAAAATTCAGGTCCTTCCCCCACACGCATAGACTATACATACATACACATGCACATGTACTTACATTTATACTTGCATATACGAGATATGGGTCGTATGTACACAATCTATGTTCTTTTTTGGTTTTTTTGCTTTCGTGTGGGTAATTACGTTTCCATTAGCTGAAACAAGAGATATAGAACAAGGGTCGATGCATACCCGCCCGGCGAAACAATGGTAGAGAAAACCGTGAAACACAAGCAAGCGTGATATAAAAACTAGGCATTTATCTTTGCTATTTAGGGCTGCGAAAAAGTTGAGCCGAGGTTGAGTAGCTGAGGTTGAGTAGCTTGATTAGTTCATGCTGCGCGGGTTCATGTAGTCGAGCACTTGGTTGTTGAAGATTGGCTGGCTATTTTAGCGAGCGATGAGAATGTGTTTGAGATTGGGTTGTTTGTTGATCTCAAACGAACTTCAGATGAGTCAAACACGACTTGAGCTCAAGTAGTTTACTACGTGCATGCCTATAAGATATCCTTACATGCTTCGGTACTTAGACGTAATATCAAGTAATGAGGGACATGGGGAGAGGGGAGGATTCTTTGAGGTGGATCCCGACAGCAAATGGGTCTTTTGAGGTGAAAGGTTATTACTGAGTTCTGGCTGGAGAACCAAATACTTCCTTTTTCACTGGAGAGCCATCTGGGGGCACTCGTGCGGCAACCAAGGTTTCTTTTTTTACTTGGTGTGCAGTTAATAATGAGATTGTCACTATTGATAATCTTATATGGCGTCGGATGGTTATGGTGAACCAGTCTTGCGTGTGCTTGAGAGATGAAGAGTCAGTGACGCATTTGTTTACTTGTTGTCTGGTCGCCAAGGAGTTCTTGTTTCGTGGGGCATATTGTGGGTTTCCTTGCTACAGTGGTGGAGCTTATTCAAGAATGGTACAGGGCTAGAGTGGATAGAAGAAGACAGAAGCTGTGGATTGTGATCCTGCTGTACTTGATGTTTTGACGGGGAGGATAGGCCATTGTTCAAAATTAAGAGTTTATTGATTTCTACTTTGTTTAGTTGGGAGTCAAGGGAGTGCAACCCTACTTCGAGTCAATTCTTTTACATGTTAGATAATTTTTGGAGTGTAGAGAGGTGTATAGGTCCTTTAATAATTTGACCTTTTCTTTTTATTCCTCACTTTCTTTTGTATATGGGTGACATCCCCTTGATGCCTTTTCAATAAAATTTTATTACTTATAAAAAAAAGTAATATCATGCTAAGTCATGGATTGCAAAGTTAGATACAAGATTTACTCACATTGATTATGTTGTTGGGCTACAAATTGAATGTGCGCACACACGCAAAGCAAAGAATAAATGATCAATCAAAACAAGAGAGCACAATACACAATATATGTTGTTGGTCCACGTCTCGCACTAGATTTCACTCTGTTCTCTACTGAAGAAGTACAACAATTGTGGGTGCTATGATGGCCATCATTCTATATGCTAGGGTTTACATTATCGAGTTGCCATAGTACCCTTCGTACTCAAAGAAATTTTGTTGCCTTAAGTTGATCACCACGCAGGCTTCACATTGCTTGGTATGTGCAGTAAAAAAACCAGGCAATGCCCCATGTGATGCTCATTTTGTGGCGGAATATGGAGTTTCTTCTTCTTCTTCTTCTTCTTCTTATCTTAATTTTAGATGTGATAACATTAAGACATGATAGGTGGATTATGTGTTTACATGCTGCTTCATCGTTCTTTTGTACGTGCATGACAAAATTCATACATTGAACTCTGAAGACCAAATCATTTCCCCACCTAAAGTGTATTATTGGTCAAGAATAGGCATTTTTTTTAATTTTAGTACTTCATTTTGTGGTTTTCTATTATGACTTACAAGATAGAGTTTGACATTTGTTGTTCAGAGAAGCTTTCTGGAAGCCTGTTCAATTTTTTCTCTTGAGTTTTGAACTTGATTAATTACTACTTGCAGAAATGCTTCAGAGGAAGAAAGGCAGTAGAAGCTGAACACTTGAGGGTAAGAGGGCAGTTTTTTATGACATATGGAAAGCATTGTCAACATGTAGACAGGTAGCACTCTTGGATCCTCATTCTCAATTTAGTTCGTGGTGGTATTTCTCTTTCTCATGGAAACTTGATCTAGTTACGTTCTCGTTAAAAATTGGGTCTCAATTATCATTCTCACTTGACTCGATCTTGAAGTTTGTGCGTTGTCTTTGTATATACAGACGTTGTTTTCGGCCGGATTCAGATTTTCTCAGACAATTACTTTTCTTCTTCAATCCTCGAAATCATGCTGATTTCTCTGCTCTTGTGGAGACATGTCGATTACTTCAACAGTTCGTTCGAGAAAGCGGTCTGTCTGATTAGTCTTCATCCTTAACGAGACTTCTTATTTTTAACTTTTGTTGTGATCTTCTTTGGACTTAATGAGGCCTATTTGTCATTTTTGTCAAGATTCTCAAGGAAACAATATTCCATGGCAAGTATGAAGTTGTGATCCATGTTCTGTTTCCTCAACACTCCCAATTATAAGTGTTAGCCAATTAGACTCATTATGTATTAGACGTATATTACATGTTTTTATGGAGAATGAGAGAGACTTTACGACTTTGTTATTGATCACCTTTCGTAAGTTGAAATTGATTGTTCTTTTGACAATCACCTAGCTGGGCTCAGGTGGGGTGGGGGGAGATACTGACAGCTATGAAGTATGAGTACTTCAAGAGGTATGATGTGCCTTTTACCAGGTATATATTAGGTATTCATACTGGGTTTGGAAAACGAGTAGGGAATAGCAAATATAGATGAGAGTTGAACTTAAGAGGAGAGTTGTTTATGTTCCTAGTATAATTACACTCCCATATGGAGGTTCTTTAATGTGTTGATTAAACTCTGGTTAGTTGTCTTTTGGCCTTAACTTGAGGCTTTTATGTTGTCGAAATCTTATTGCTAAATATCTGTTCATTTGGTTCTCTAATTGCTCTCATTGGATTATAAACATCTATGTTTGCCATGGACATATAAAAGTTGTACTCATACGTTCATACCATACATTGAAAGGTTTTCCTGTATCAATGTACCCATATTGGCCGTATCATATTTGCCCATACCTGTACCTGTACTCATGTTTCATAGCTGACCCAATCTTGATATTCTTGTGTGATCTCATGATATTCTTGTGTGATCCCTACAACTCATCAGGGTAACCATCAGATTCCATTGAGTTGGTTAGAAGCTATCTTAGGAGCTTGAATTCATGGAGAAAAATCAGCAATGGAAACGATTAAGAAAAGAAGAAGCGGATGGTTATAAATTCTTTGAACTGTGGATGATTTAGCTTCTCTCTCGATTTGGAGTTTCTACGTAAAGCACGCTAGAGCTAACATAGCCGTTGGCAACTTTAGCATAATGATTCACAAAAAGAAAAGACACAAATTATGAAGAACCTAATAATTTCAGGAATCATAAATTGGGAAATAAATTTTGAATTGCCCCAGATTCAACACTGAACTAACCCAACCTGCAGATGTGCATCGGCATATGCATGAATCACAAAAGCAAATCATGAATCGTAAGATTCTTGTAACTATGTTTGTGTAAAGGAAGTTCGTTACGTTCGTGGTTTGACATGCATTCTATAGAGTTTGAGTTGCAGTTTCTGTGCCCTACAAGCAGTAAGCCTGCTCTAGCTATCTGACTGACTTCATCTAGTGTCAATCTGCGTCATTTTTAACTGCATTTGAAACTAATCTTTCATGCTCAATAAGTAGTAAGTTGTCATATGGGAGAGAGGCAAAGTGGTGATCTAAACTGATTCTAAAGTAGTGATGCATGGTGCTTACCTTCTGAACAAGCGCACAAACTCTGACCGTGGTGTCTGTGGAGAGGTTTCATATAAGTTAATCCAAGCATTTGATTTCAACAATTCTTTTTAGTGCAGTATTTACTTGTACAGTTATACCATATCTAGTAAAACTTTATTCCTGCTCTCAGGAAGTATATTCTGCTATGATTGCTTGCTGAAGAATCATTCAAAGCTCAGGTTTCCTAGAGCTCCTGTACATGCTTTTTCCTTATCTCTCTGCCCCTCCAAACACAAACTTTTGCTGGGGTATCAAATTGCTTTTAGCTAGTCTTGTGTTCCTTTGATAATTGTTGAAGGCCAAGTATGGACTAAAGCTATTGGTTTCCAATTGTGTTGTCCTACACATAGCTTCTTAAGTTCCAATTTGCCAAGAGTGTGTGTGCATGTATGCATTACCTTCATCTTATTTGTCACACAGTCTGTATGCTTCATTTTGCTTTCTGAAACTTGTTTCTAGCATTCACCATATTTAACTATGCTGCAGGGGATATTCTGAGCCTCTTTGCAGGCATTGACTATTCCTCTAGCTCTGCTTTGGTCGACTACAGGATGAAGCAACTCGCATATGCATGTATTTGGGCTGTTCATCATAACAGGTTGTTTGTCCTTCACATCTTTAGTTTAATCTTAAGCTGCCTTGAATTTGGTGTCATTTGCTCATTTGTAAACAAATGTGCCCATGATTTGTGGGAAGGGTTCTAACTTTGTGTAGCACTGCATCATGTGTACTGGATGATTCGTCTACACTGAGATATGATGTGAATCCAGTTTTTTTCTTCTTCTTTCTGTTGGACAGTTATGGAATTGATTGGCTTATAACTATATATACATTTTAGTGCACTAAATAACTCCATTTACATTTGCACAGTTCTCTTAGATACGCAATGGGATTTGAAGATTCCAATTCTAATTGAGTTTCCTTGAACTCCCGAAAAAGATGACGATAACACTATAGACTTGTGACGTGTGGGACCTAGGACACACATGTAGACAATTAACAAGTAACAATCTGGAAACTTGGTGACTCGCATGCTCTACATTTAGTGCTTGAGTGTCTTCTTTGACCTTTTGTAACTGCATTAAATGCTGATCCTTCAAGTGACAAGGGGTGGGGTATTGTAAGGCTTCATAACAGAGTGGCTCGATCATTGATAGGCCTCTCATTCATTTGACGTACTAGGAAAATCATGACCTCTAAAAGGATGCATCACATAGAATACAACCTTGATCCTTAAGTAACTTGAACTTTCTCCTGTTGAGATATGATAGGTATTGTGTCTCTTATATGACGTAAAAGTCTTACTATACCATTTTTCATCTTGACTAGTTGACTCCTTGGGAGAATTTAGCACAACCTCTGGTTTTTGGCTCCCAATTTCTGTAATTTTGGTAAGTCGTCCAAAGAAAATAGAGATGAAAATTTTCTTCTTTATTTTACCTTCGGTAAATTAGCCAAGGTATAGCTTGGAATAGTTATTGGTCTTCGATTCCTTGTTTCTTGAAGCTTTAACTACGTGAAGTATTCTATTGTTGGTTGTGCAATTTTTTTGGGGGCATCATTTATGGTTGCCTGTAGTAGTATCATATTTCTTCAAGATAATCAGCTTGTTGTCATGCCACATACAAGCTCATTAGTTTCTGATATTGAAATCTGATGTGCTACAAAGTACAAAGGCTGTTTAAATTGTTACTTCATCACTTCAATGTAGAACTATGAACTTGGTGCCACTTTGATGTTTTTGTTAATTTGGAATTGGAAATTGCTTATTAGAGGTTCTTGTTTGTCAGAAATCAATTGCTGGATCAACTGTTTTTGACATCTGATAAGTCCAGTACCTCAACAATCCTCTTGTTAGAGGCAGTAGTTATGTTGATTGATCCCAGACTTCCCTGGTCTTGTAAGATAGTTGGCTATCTCTTGCAAAGGAATACATATAACCTGTTGAGAGAGATTATACTCACTGGAAAGGTAAGCGTTTCAAATCCAACTGGCCTTTGTTGATTTTGTTCGTCTTTCAGTCGGTATATCTTGTATCATGCCTTCACTTTCCTCTTCAGAACACAATGCTAGCAATTACATCGTACTCATAGGTGAAGGATTTTTGCAGAAAAGTAATTTGGGCATGGCATCATTTGGTTATGCTCTTGTACTGTCAGCATGTTCTCTTGAATGTTGGTAACTGAGGATTTCTAGACGGCATATATTATTCTAGCAATTCATTTGTTGTAACCTGAGGTCCCTAGGATATTGTAGTGCAGTTTTAAGTAATGATGTCGCATCTATTCTTTGTGGTCTTTTATTTGGTTTTCATCTTTGGACCTTAGTTGGTATCTGAGCTTTAGGGCACGGTGACATCATTAACTATGATGATTGTCTTATATGACCAATGTTATAGGTGTATTAGGCATATTGTACTAAATTACTCTGTTAACTTGTTTTTGTTGCTGATTGGTAAACAATTATGTTGAAAGGCAATGTGTTTTATCAAAAGGCCATCACTTAATTTGAAACTGAATAACCTTGCGATTGCCCTAGTGATTTTTTTCGTGATGTATTGCTTCTTTGTCGTGTTTCCAATTTTGTAGGAAATAACAAGATTGCAAGACTCAGTTGGGAAAATATCTTCTCTGGAGAGTGTCCTTGCCCTCCTTATATCTCATGTTGGTCAGGGATCATGTGTTTGTCCAAATATTGACCCACGATGGAGTTTCTCATCACAGATTCTAACAATTCCTTTCTTGTGGAAGCTTTTTCCATACCTAAAAGAGGTAGTTTGGTTCATAAAGGCCCCACACTTGCAAGTTTATTTATTTTTGATAAGTAAATAAATATATTAGAGATAAGGCATGAAGGCCTTGTTTGATAACAGTGATAGATGGATGAGATTCGTAAGGAGATGAGATTAGGATTAGGATTGAGATTGAGATTGGTAATGAGAAGAGATTGATAATAAGAATGTTTGTTTGGGATGAGATTAGATGACGGGATTATTAATATCATGTTTGTTTGAGATGAGATTAGATGATGAGATTGGATTGATAGAAGAAATTGGTAATGAGAAAGGGATTGGTAATGAGAAGGGGTTGGGATTAGACTATGAATACCAAGTCCCAAGGGGTATTGCTAATACCCCCTATGGGCCAGCTTGTTCATCCCATGGGAGTAATAGTCTGAACGTTTGTTTGGTTACCAAACAAGGGCTTGATAGTCCCTTAGGATTGGTAATCCAATCCCAAGAGCTAAGAGTTTTATCAAACGGGGCCTAAGGGAATGCCACCCATATACAAAAGAAGGCCACATAACAAAAAGGCCCTATACATTGCCACGAGAATGGAAAAGCTCAAACCAATCTAAAAATTGGTCAAGGGATGGATAACAATCTCACTTGTCCCAACTATACAAGCTATTCACCAAAAAAAGATTTTAATTTAGACAGGTTTTTCCACCCATTAAAAAACTCTCGAATTTCTCTCGCGCCATAAAACCCACATAATTTCTCATTAATTTTCCTGCCAAAAGGTTTTCTTTTACTTTGACTCCATGTATTATCAATTATTTTATATTGAAACTTAAAATTTCTCTTCCTCTATTTGTCTAGGTTTTTGCAACGAGGGGATTAAATGAACACTATATTCATCAGATGGCATTGTGCGTACAAAATCATGCCAATGTTCTACCGAATGATGTATCTACTCAATATCCTAGTTATGCCTGCCTTCTTGGAAATCTTCTCGAAACAGCTGGAGTCGCTTTTTCTCAGCCAGACTGCTCATTTGATACGGTAAAGACATGTGATTTCTTAACAGATTGCTATTGTTTGTTTGCTCCTTCTGTGCACTCCTTGGCCATGTAGTAACAAGTTGGTTGTATTCAGTTGGATCCAAATGCAAGAGCAAATGAGGAAAGTTTAACAATTTTGACGTTATTTGTCTTGCTTTTGGGCTTCAGTTTTTCCCTCTTTCATATGGATCATGTTGTTTTCTTCTCTAGGGTTTGGAAAGCGGTATACGATTTGTAACTAGATGTTTCGTTTTTTCTTTCTTCTGTCCCTTAGTTGTATTTCGAGTCCACCTTGTGCTCATTGTAATTTTGCCTTTTGTTGTATTTTGTACATAGTAATGATGAAATTTTTGTTACCTTTAGATAACAGTTTTGTTGTTGCCTATGCTACTTGTATTTCAAAAGTGGATTGTTTTAGGTTTATGATTGTTAAGTTACCAGTGGTCCTAAAAGCTTAAGCAGTTAGGAATTGGGTCCAAAAGCTATTCAACACCTCTAGTTACCTGGAGATGCAAACATCCGTACATAGAGCAAAACAGAATACGGAAGGGAGAACATGGAGCAAATGCAAACAAAGAGACTTGAAAACCAAGTCCTATCCCAACCTGTGTTCTGATGTCATGTTAAGTTACCAAGTGTTCTAAAAGCTTACAAATGCTAACAAAGAGACTTGAAACCCAAGTCCTATCCCAACCTGAGTTCTGATGTCATGTTAAGTTACCAATTGTTCTAAAAGCTTAAGTTGTTAGGAAATGGGTCCAACAATGCATATCAAGTCATCCAACAATAAATATCCTTTGCAGGTAGTACTATGATTTCAATAGGAATGTACTTCAGATTTTTTCAAGCGGGGTGGAAGCTGTTTGATTTGAAGCTCGCCAGCTTTGGGTTCAAACAAATGGAGCACGACGTTGGACTAGTATTGATGTTTTCTTGAGCGATCAGTTGGACTGGTTTGTTGGGAGTTGGCTTGTCATTTTGTGGTGAGGTGGATTCGGGAAGACTTTGGTACAAAGAAATCACTTCTTCTTGTGGTGTACGGGGAGTACAAGGGAAGGTCTCGGTCCAGAAATGCTAAAAGAGAGGGATACTATGGGTATTTGTGTTGATTCCAAAGGTGGTTACGGCTTGAGGATAGGCTTGTGGGGCTGAGGAGGTGTGGAACGTCGTGGCATTACATGGTTAGGGTGAAGGCTAGGTCCTTGAGGTAACAGTGGAAATTCTGCCATGGCTGGGCTTACTGCTGAAAGTGTAGATGGAGAGCCGTGGGGAAGGTTTCGACTTTGCAGTTGAGTTCGAATCTTGCTAGATAACCAAATGAAACAGGAGCGGGATTGCGAATTTTCTAGTCCTCCCATAGAAACACATCAAAATCTAGCAAAACTCGTCAAAAAATCGAACTGTTTGTGGTGTCTCCAACCATTTTGAAAGTTCCTGCATTATGGGAGTGAGTTCAGCTCCCTTTCCAATAATGACACGATTTAAACCCATGAGGACATGTCTGAAACTGCATTATCATTATAGTTTTGGATGGGAATGTTACACGGCTAGAGGTATATTAGAGGCAGGTGGCTGTGTACATAGGGAGTAAGTCATTTTGGTTTAATTGACTTCTTACCAAAGAAAATATTGTAGAATCACACGTTTCGTTAAAAAGTAAATGTAGAAAAAGGTCATGCACATTGGCAAAATTTGGTGACAGAGTTTATCATAATTTTTACTCGACAAGGGTCGCTAGTGTAGTGAAGGTTGGTCATTGAAGTTACCCACAAATTTATTTCATAATTTTCTTTAACACGCTATTGAAACCCAACTCCAAATGCACAACTTCTTTGCAAAAGAAAACAGTTTGCATGGCATATGGCTACCGTTCAGGCCTATGCTGGAACTTCTCCATATATGCAAAGAATGTAATTATTAACGGAACACAATAAAAGAAGAAAGATAATCCGTTTAAGTAAAATGAGTAAAATGATTTTATTATGTGTATTCTACCTGTCTTGTTTCATCTTCCTAGGTATGTAATTTGTAATGCAGATGTAGGAACTACCAAGTTTTATTTTGGCTGGGCAATAAAATTTGCTTCTAATAAGGTAATCTAAATATTGCTGAGTTATTGTTGTATTGGAATGTAACCTTTCCAGTATTTTCCATGTCAGCATTTTTGTCTCCTGTCACGGGACTTGGGAGTGTGTTGAGTCTCTGTCTATTCCACTAAGCTGGCCATTTTATTTTTGTTGTCTTGTTATTCACACGACGGTCATGATATAATATGCGGAACCTGATTTTATTTGATTGTCATTTATTAGTTATAATCAGTTATTTGTTGTATTCCTTATTCCTTGGGCCGACTCATCAAGGTTATCTCAGTATGTTCCTTAATATTTGCTCAGCCATGATTGGATTTGCGCGCTCTTGGTTTTTTAGAGCTTACAATTCCACAAGTTTTATTCTTCTCCCTTTTCTTGATCAGGCTATAGACTTTGCAGCTGTTGCAACATTTTTGTTGGAGGCTCTTCCTCCTATACAAGCATCTAACAGGGAAAGTAAAGAAAGTATGTTGGGCTGAGTATTCTTTATCTTGTCTATTTTCCTTCTTGGTTTTTTGGTTGTGTATTTTTATTTAATCTTCTCATTTCTAATTATTATGCAAAACATAATTGAACCTGTGGTGGTTCTTAATTGTTTCCTCAAATGTATATCTGTGTTTCTATTTACTTCCAGATTTCTTAGTGGATGAGGATGAAATGATGGTAGGTGATGAAGAAATTGAAAAAGGTCTTAATAGGGATTTGGAACTCCAGATCTCTAATGCCATAGATTCGCGGTTTCTTCTACAGTTGGTGCGTAATCCTGACATATCATGCTTATTAGCGTTAAAAATAATTTATTTGTTTGCACTTTGTAGTATTTTCGTCATATTTGATGTATCATAACTGCGAAGCTACATATCTGCATGTTATGACTCTTGGGCAGACAAGTGTTTTGTTTGGAGGGATTTCACCTGTCAATGGTTCTCATAAAGAAGGGCCTCACGGCGAAGAGGTGGTAGCTGTTGGTGCTGCTTGTGCTTTCTTGCATGTGACTTTAAACATTTTGCCCCTTGAGCGTACTATGACTGTACTAGCGTATAGAACAGAGCTTGTTCCTGTACTATGGAAATTTATGAAGCAATGCCATGAGAATCAGAAGTGGTCAGCCTTGTCTGGGCATTTAACACATCTGCCGGCAGATCCACCTGGCTGGCTATTACCTTTGTCAGTTTTCTGCCCTGTATATAAGTAAGAACTTTGCTTCGACGAATATTCTTTATCTTGATTTTCATGTAGTTGTCTAAATTGATTTGGTATGTGTATGAACATCCTTTTTTTATGGACCAGGCATATGCTTACGATAGTTGATAATGAGGAGTTCTACGAGCAAGAGAAGCCACTGTCTTTGAAAGATATCAAATGCTTGATTGTTATCTTAAGACAGGTAATATTTGTAGTTGTAGAATCTTTAGGTCAATGTATTTCAGAGAAAATGGCTCTCTGCAGTATTTGATAGTTCTTTCCCTGAAGATTTAGGTCACTATATATCATGCCAAGGTGAAAAAGAAAGCATTGTACTATTGTTGTTTCTCATCTGAGGAGTTTTTGACCTATACTGTTGATCATTTGTTGGTAGTATATCACCGGTGAAGTTTACATTATGCTCAGTGGCATTTTTATTTCCTGATGGGCTATAAAGATGGATGTCCAGTTGCCATTTAACATTTTGGTTGCTCATTTCTGTAGGCCTTATGGCAGCTCCTATGGGTGAATCCCGTTGCTTCCCCAAACTTATCCAAGTCTACTGCTGATGTCTTTTCTCTTAAGAGGCACCCTCTAGAATTTATTCAGCATAGGGTTAGCATTGTAGCTTCCGATCTTCTATCACAGGTATTTGATCTCATCCTGGTAATTGTTGGTTTGCTTTTCATAGATGGAGTATTGCCTGCTTAGCCAAAAAAATGGTTTTTTTTTTAATATTTTAATATTTTCGTTCGTTATTGTTCTTCTAATTTGTTCTGTAAAACTGCTATCTAGTTGCAAGATTGGAACAACAGACGGCAGTTCACACCCCCAAGCGATTTCCATGCTGATGGTGTCAACGACCACTTTATTTCTCAGGTAAATAGCATTTTAACAGGTTGTCTTGAGAGCTAGGTACTACATGGTTTGGCACTGGTTGTTCTTATATGTTATCAACTTTCTGCAGGCTATGATAGAAAACAGTAGAGCTCACGAAATACTGCAACATGCTCCATTCTTGGTGCCATTTACAAGCAGAGTTAAAATATTTGCCGTGAGTCACAAACTCGTTATTATTAAAATTGCAATGGCTGTCCATTTATTTTTTCACTCATTTTTGTTTCCTTTTGTGCTCTATTATATTGAAATTCACTTACAGTCGCAACTGGCGGCAGTGAGGCAAAGAGATGGGTCTCATGCTGTTCTTACGAGGAATCGATTCAGAATACGGCGGGATCATATATTGGAAGATGCTTTCAGTCAGTTGAACGCATTATCTGAAGAGGATCTTCGAGGACCGGTACTTCCACTGCTGATATGCTTGTATATTGTGTACTCCCTCCATCCCAAATTGTTGGTCCTGTTTACTATTTGGGATCTCTAAAAAAATTGGGCTATATCTTTTAATTTATAATGTTTTTAGTATCAAATATGGATCTTGTTTGATAGATCTCAAATAATTTTATTAAACAGAGTTTTCAAAATCGTAAAAAACAGTATAGATTGTGACATATAGACAATTGTTTGACAGTTTGACTGACACAATAAGTATAACAGGACCAACAATTTGGGATGGAGGGAGTACATGTGTGTGTGTGTGCGCGCTCGCGTGATTTTATATGCTCAACTTTGGAAATTATTTCCATACCCGGGAGATACAGAGAATGGACATGCATCCAAATCGTCTAAGGATGTTGGAATTTATGTTTTCTATATCTCAATGTATGCTATTTTCTCATGAATGTGCCAGATTCGTGTCACCTTTGTAAATGAATTTGGGGTGGAGGAGGCTGGTATTGATGGTGGCGGGATTTTCAAAGATTTTATGGAGAACATTACTCGGGCAGCTTTCGATGTGCAGTATGGTTTATTTAAGGTTTGTCATTTTATATCAAAATTATCCAATCATCTCTCTCTCTCTCTCTCTCTCTCTCTCTCTCTTATGTGTAAGTTGTAGTGCGTTATATGGTTTTTGTTGTATAGAAAAATAGAGAAAGTGTATAGGGTGTTAATTAACCCTAACACAAACACTCGTTATTTATATTATGAGATACTTCATAACAAGACTAAACTAACCAATGTGGGAGAAACCACTAAACAATACTAACAATTATCATTATTCTTTAGCTCGTAAATCAAACATTAATGTTGAAGAACCAACCCCTATGCTAACGAGAAGTTCGTACAAAGACATTTGAAACCATTGGTATTTAACATTTATAATGGTGCATGATTTGGTAGGGAGAGGAATAAGACTTCTAAAGAAGTATTGTTTCCGGTACCCATGCTTAAATCCTCTCTCCGTTTCTCTCAAATGATGGTTATGTCCTCTAGATGCCAATAAAGTTATGGCAACCACTGAATGATCTCATAAAAGCAGTGATTAGGACATAACGCTGTTCGAATCCTTGGAGATTTTTTTCTTGTTAAGTATGAGTTATATTATGAAAGTCCCCAAAGGAGCTAATCATGTACAACAATACAAAGGGCACATAACGACTATACCGAAGCACCTAATCTGCTGGGATGTGCAAAATCTCATACGGAAAATGTAGGTAATAGGAAAAATCATCAAGAAGCCAAAAGAAAAGGGTAGATCAGAATGGAACTCCCGCAAGATCTGGTACCCCTCTCTCCAAATGCACCATGGAATGCAAACAAGCACCAGGTTCCATGCTTTGCTCTTGGTTCTCTTGTGACATCATGTACACAGCATTCAGAAATGGCCTTTGCTGCACTAGGCCTCACCCAAGCAACCCCATAGATAAAAATCTGTGAAGCCGCCAGACAGTATAACAGTTATTGGTTCACTGACTCCCCTGCCCATTATGTAGAACAACTAATGAACCTTGACCCTAGGCTTCCTACAAGTGGTTTGTGGTGGGTTATTATGTGAATCAACAGAAGAGCTAAGATATTAATGTTTGAAGATGAATAGCTGTCAGGTTTGTTTTTGAAGGAAATATTTTCTTTTGATATTAGAAGTTAGGAGCTTGCTGGGTTTTCAGAACATTGTCAATTGAAGGGTTTAACAGTTAACGATTTATTTTTTTTGGTTATTGAAAAAATAAATAAGTAGGAATTAGATTGAGTGGGTGATAATTGGATGAAGTTTTTGGGGCCAAACTGTACTATTTGAGGGCTGTCAACAGTAATCCAAGGTTGGGTTTGTGCTCGTCTGCAGTATGTACTATGAATATTTTTTGGTTATAATATGTGCGTTACAGCAAGTTGCATCTTATCATGATCCTTGTAACAGCAGTTTGGCCTCAATCCAGAACAGTTTTAATTGAGGCTATCTGGGTACCTAGGAAATAGACTGG
>JAOTQK010000019.1:28940219-28952561 GCA_025642025.1 Rhododendron ferrugineum
TTTCACGTTACTAGTTTCTTGTATTTTCCATGAACTGTGACGGATGCCACATGAAATGAAGAAATGAGAAGGTATATATTCTCCATGTGCTTAATTTTTGTAAAAGAGAATGACCCTAAGCAGACCAGATGCTACCATTGAATTTTATAACCTGACCAAAACGGAGCCTTATATTTTTGGTTATATTCTCCACTTGATAACCTAATTATTGGATTTATGTACTAGTTCCTATATTGTAAACTACTGGCACTAGATTTAAATAACTTATATAGTGGGTAGAAAATGTTCTCTTGGAAGTTATGGCTGCTATTCTTTTGTGTATTCTTTCCCTGTTATCGCCACATAGTAGTATTTCTTCTCAGTTTGCAGATTTGATAGATTTTCCTCATATTTTACTGTTTTCTTACTGATTGAGTTCTTCACGTATCAATTTGTTTCTTGAATTATTTCTTCAACTGGTTCTATACATCAATTTATTAATTGAACTGTTAAGTGGATCTCAGAGCTCCCACTATTTGGTCTCTTATTGTTCTTCACAGTGGGACATGATATCTGTTTGTAATCGCTGCAGGCAATGTTTGAAGGGATTCTTGTTGATATACCATTTGCAACATTCTTCCTGAGCAAATTAAAGCAAAAGTAAGATTTCAGATGGCTTTTGGGGTCAATGTACTTATACTTCCCATATATCTGTTGCTCCCCATACATGAGGATATTTTGTTTTATCTATCGTGCTCGTCTACCTTAACTTATTTTCATTTTTTTTGCCCCATTTTGATTTTGTGCAGGTACAACTACTTGAATGACTTACCTTCCTTGGATCCAGAGTTATATCGCCACCTTATTTTCTTAAAGGTGATATTTCTCCCTCTCCCTTGCTTCTTTGTGCTATAGCTCATAGTGAAACCTTATCCTTTTGACTGATTCAAGAAGTTGATTGGATGAAGCAATTATGTAAACTTATGTTCCAATAGGCAGTTACGAAAATAAATGGAACTGTATATAACAGCTTCTTGTCAATTAAATAATTTGTTTTACCTCCTTGGATATCGATGTTCTGTTCTCCTGTTGCATTAAGTGACAAAACTCTCATGTAAAAGGATCAAACCTGCATAAATGGTTGGACATAGGTGCGATGATATAGAATGATCAACTAATGAATGGTATGCATGATGAATCTAGACGTAGACTTATATAATGATTTGGAAGTAATCTTTTGCTGATCAACCTCATCTCCTTGGTTGGTGGTTGTGGCTCAATTTCGCGTCCATATCTGTCGTTATGTTACAGTGTATTATTTCTGTGTTCACTTCTTAATTTATGTTTTTGTTTGACATACAGCGTTATGAAGGTGATATTGCGGAGTTAGAATTGTACTTTGTTATTGAGAACAATGAATATGGAGAGCAAACAGAGGAAGAGCTGCTTCCTAGAGGGAAAAGTACACGTGTTACTAATGAGAAAGTAATTACATATATACATCTTATAGCCAACCATCGTTTGAACTTTCAGGTAGCATGAGGTTCTGTTCAATATACCAAGTCCATTCTCAACCTTCAATTATTTTTGTTTATCATCATGATGTCGTAATATGATTTTCAGATACGCCAACAAAGTTCCCATTTCCTGAGGGGATTTCAGCAGCTTATACAGAAAGATTGGATTGACATGTTTAATGAACATGAACTTCAGGTATTGTGGTCCCTTATTCAATGTGTGTGCATTGATATGTCTACATTCCATTAAGTATTTACTAGGCGATAGCAATGAGGTTCATTAAAGCATGCAAAGAGATATTAGTTTGCTGCTATAAGTAGTCACTAGGGAAGTAGTAATATGATTGCCGTGGACGTGCAGATTAATTAAGTTAGTCCATTTAAAGTTGCATCCAGCCACAAATTAGTTATGAGCAATGACGTTAACTATGAAGCCAAAGACATCCTGCTATATATGTGGCAATTTTATGCATTTTTAAATGTATTTTTTTCCATGAACAACTTAAAGAATTGCTATGTTGGTCGTTGCTGTTTTGTTCTTTGTTGAAGTGAAACCTGTCGCAAGTGTATGAATGTGCTACTACGTTACTGTTCCTGTCTAATTAGACCATTTTTATTGTTGTTTATTATCTTGATGATAGATTCTTTTCTTCCTATTAGATGCCTTGCATTTGCCTGAGGTATACAGTACTGAATTATGTCATTGACAAAGTTACAAAGAAGTGTACCTTGTTAGAGGTGTCTATTCTTTGTAGGCCATACTTTTTACCTACTGAGAGAGAGGTGTCCTCATTTAATGATTTATAACAAAGAGAAGTCCTCATTTTTATGCATGACTATTGGGTTGGCCTTTGGTGATGATCATCATCCGGGATTGTAACTATTTATACCAATTTTCTGAATTCCTGATGACATGGACTCTTATGGGGCCAGATATAAAAGGAGGTGATAACCAAAAGCTTTCATAACCTCCTCTCCCTCCTATGTAGCTGACTGTTTGTGTTCAATTAGTCTTCGTTCTTATTAGTCAGTGATTGCTACAATCCTTTGTGACTTTTGTTTCAGAGAAACAGTAATGAGAACTTTAGTTTTTTCTCTGGGGTCTAACCACAATATCTTTGGCATATTTTCCAGCTTCTGATAGCTGGATCGATGGAGGGTTTTGATGTCAAGGATCTTCGAGCTCATACTAATTATGCGGGTGGTTATCATAGTGTGAGTTCTTTTTACGTTCTTAGATGGAGATTGCCTGTCATATCTTCAGTTTTTATTTATCAACAGTTGCCAAATTGGGTTGTTCAAGCTTCAGTACAGGTGTTTGTTTACTATTATCCAAAAAAGAAAAAGAAATTGTCTGCAGTCTAGATGAACTTTTGTACGTGTCTTGTTCTTCCTTTTAATGGACAACGGAATGAGATCTTCGGGCTCATTCTTCTGCTGTGTTGATCCGGATTTGGCAACGGAATAAGATGTAATCTATGGTGCAGGGTCTTGTTAAGACCTCTTAATGTTGCTACCATAACAACTCCTTTCTGGCTATCATGTTATGTACAGCTCTGTTGATTTGTATAACAAGGTTGAATAGATTTGAACAATGATGTCCTTATGGTTGGTTTCTAAATACTCTTATCTGTACTTTTAGCTTTGATGTCATTGCAGTTGACCTCGTTATTTCTTTATGCAGGAGCACTACATCATTGATATGTTTTGGGCAGTTCTCAGTAACTTTTCCAGGGAAAACCAGATGAAATTTTTGAAGTGAGTGCATCATCTATTTTAAAATATTCTAGAAACTCTACGTGCGCATTTACACATGTAATGTCATACTTCTTAGCCATTCTATTTGTTTATGGTGTTACTTTTGAACACAAAGAAAACAGATCTGTCGCTAGATGATTTGCCTCATGTAGTTAATGCCATCCTTTGCCAAGAAGAAGCAGGTGTCTTCTTTTAAGCTAATCATAAGATCTGTAGGGAGCGTGCATCATCCTTCCATTGCTTTCAAGCCGATATTTGTAAATTTGTTTATGGTGTTGCTTTTGAACACAAAGAAAACAGATCTGTCGCTAGATGATTTGCCTCATGTAGTTAATGCCATCCTTTGCCAAGAAGAAGCAGGTGTCTTCTTTTAAGCTAATCATAAGATCTGTAGGGAGCGTGCATCATCCTTCCATTGCTTTCAAGCCGATATTTGTAAATTAGCCAATTCGTTAATATACTTTCGTCATTCATGGATTTCTATGCATTACAACTTCGGGTGCTTGGATTTGCTTAAATAAAGTTGAGCTCTTTAAGATATTTACAGACGACAGTAACCAAACGCCTTTGTTTTCTTTCCTTCTTTTGTGTTCTCTCTTTCAGGTTTGTTACTGGGTGTTCTCGAGGACCTTTGCTTGGATTTAAATACCTTGAGCCTTTGTTTTGCATTCAGAGGTGATAGCATTCCCTATGCGACTTTGTATGTCATATTTTCTTGCTTAGCACTCACTTCTTCAGGTTCTGAGAATTTTGTTTTTGAGTATTCTCTTAGGGCTGCTGGTAATGCTTCTGAAGAGGCACTTGACAGATTACCAACATCAGCTACTTGTATGAATCTTCTAAAGCTTCCTCCATACAGAAGGTTTGTCTCATTCTGCTATCTTTCTGCAAGAAGTATCTTATATTGCTCTGAACTATCTCTATCTGAATCTTATATTAAGCATTTCATGGTGGGGTTCTGGCTCGTGTAAAATAATTTGAAAATATTGTTGAAGTATGAAGTATCTTCCTCTGGTGGACAAATCTTGATTGACCAAAAGTTGGAAAATCGAAATTCGTTTAGCAAATGAAACACAAGGATAGCATTGGAAAGTGGCAGCTTCTTCCGATGTTGTGACCTGCTGTTCCCTTTCATTACTTGATGCATCTTTGAATTTTGAAAAGATCTGCTCCATGTCTTTAATCCTTCTGTTAAATTTTGTTTTTGGGTTTTCGTTTGTTGATTTTTTACCTTCCTCTAACTTATCCTTTATACAGCAAAGAGCAACTGGAGCAGAAATTGTTGTATGCTATAAACGCCGACGCTGGTTTTGATTTGAGTTGATAGAGTGCTTGTCATTTCCAGCCCCGCATGCTATGCCCAAGATTCTTTTTGAAGGGAGTCGCTATCTCGACAGAGACTACCTCATGTGATGGTCCAGTCAAATAGGTCATTGGAGTATTTTCAAGGACCGCCAGAGCTATAGAACAGCAGAAGAGTTGCAAGACATGGAAAAAGTGAAGGCGGCAAAACAGACATGGAACCCATGTCAATACAATGCACAAACAAGCCACTGGTGTACATAGGTGGATTCATATCAGTGTATATCATCTTTCGGTAGTCACATACATGGACCTAGAAGCACGCGGGTCTCTTCGCTTGTACTAGTTTGATGAACTGTAATTTGATCCACATCTGTAATTTAAGTTATTATTGGTCATTAGGGGGGGGAAGGGGAAGGGTTGCTTATTATGCATAGAGAAAGGAAAGGAATCTTGTGAGGGGGCTTTAGCAGGAGCTTCAAAATGTATATGGCCATCGTGTTTTTTTCCTAATGTTGGTTAAAAGTTAAGAAAATATATTTTTTATCCTTTTGAATAATTAAAAGATGTACAGTAGATACGTGTTTCAGGATGGTTTAGTTTTTTTATTTTTTTTGGGATCGGAGGATGCTTTAGTTCAAGTTATGGTGTCTTATTCTTGAATACATTTGTATTGGTGCGTGATTCTCTTGCATAATAAAGTTATTTGGGTGGTATGATAATGCCGCAAATCCCCTTAGGATTGTACTCTCTCTCTCTCTCTCTCTCTCTCTCTTCCACAGCCAACCGACTTATCTCTCTTCTCCTCCATCTTGTCTGGTCCGCATCTTGCTCCTCCCCAATTAATCTTTTTACAATCTCTTTCTTGGTTGTTTCTACTTCAGACCCGATGGCTGAGGAGTGAGGAGACCACCGGAGATGGCAATTGATTGAGACATAAATCTGGATATGCTTCTCTGTCTGGTTGACTGCACTATCTTTGAATTCTTCTTCTCTCGATGATGACTGTTGTTAGTCTTCGAGTAAAGTAACACCACGCATACATAGATTTCTATCTTCGCCTGAAGTTTAATTCTTTTAACCCATGAAATAGTATTCAAAAAGAGAACCCCCATAATAGGAGACGATCTGCAGCATACAAAAATCAAAATGTGCAGAGAGATGGGGGAATGGATTGTGATTATGTTTTAGATACGCAGAATCAGCAACTGTTGCATACCATTTGTTATCTGTATGCAAGTATGATCACGATCGATCTGGTTACTGACGAAGGAGGAACCGAAGGAGATTGGTTAAGATACATTGAGAACTTATCTTATATCTATTTAATTAGGTGAGATACAGAAGTAGAACAATTTAACAACCCGAACAGAATACAACTTATAAACCCAAGAGGGATGAAACAAAACAAGAATTAGCAACTTCATATCATAAATCTTCAGCTGGAGGAATATCGGTCAGATCTAGGCTGTCAGCAGGCAAGTCATCGACAAGTGAACCTAAAATCCCGTCCACGCTCAAGTTCAGTCCACTCTGCAAAGGGGCGGGAATGGCTCAATTAGTCCGATCAGTATAAAACGCATAACAAAATAACAAATGGGCAGAACTAGATACCAAACCTAGTAATGATTAATTAATGTATGCAAAGGTACCAAAATAAAATGCTAAAATATCATCACAGCATCAAAAACAATCGGCCAAGAACGTCAGTACCCAATGCTTTGGGACCGATACAAGGAATGACCTTGACATAATTGGCAAATGGCATTACCAAGAGAGACAAACTCTACAAATCAAAAATCTTAATCGGATATTTGCTTACAGCTGAGCAATATAATTCGAAACAAGGTAGGGGTATAGAGACAACAAGAAGGTTTATGTAGGAGTTAGAATTAACTTCCGTTTATTTACTTCTATTTGTTTGGAACAGATTCTATTTCGAGAGAGAGGTTCTATACCCGGCAACTCCTCACATGAAACACACCTTAATAGTATAAATTCGATGAATTTTGAGTTGCTAGGAAGAAATAAAAGAAAAAGGGAACATGGCAGACTATATGACTTATTCAAGTTTCATATTTGTTACGTTAGGCGCACAGTGTTACGGAGAGCTAGAACTGTATTTTGTTATCTTGTGCTATGTTGCATGCAACCTAACTCCTTTTGATTACTCTATGCTTTAGGTGGATGGGTAAAAGAAGTCAAGGATTGATACCTCAGGCTGGAACCTCAGCATGTCAGCACGAGCCATGGCTTCCGCTTGAGCTATTCTCTGTCTGAATGTCTGTGCCATCTCCTCCGCCTGTCAGAACAGTACCAAACAAATATGCACATATTATCTCTTTCCACTAAAAGGCGGCGAGTAAGTATCATATAGGAGGACAATTGTAAAGAAAGCATGAAGAACCTAAAATCCAAGCTTCAGATAATCAATCTAATTACAGGATAATGTAACATTTACACATAAAATACAATATTATCCTTCTTCCACCGTCTTTGACTGTATTGAAGAATAGAAAAGTACGACCGAGAGACGAGCTGAATGCAACTAATAATAGTTCTTTCATTTTTATTTTTTTTGCCTTTTCTGTTGAACGAATTACCTTCGCGAAAACAAGCTCCGGATTGCGAACCATATCCCCTGGTGTTGGCTCTAACTTCTTAGTAGAAAGACTGACTCTTCCTCTCTCCCGGTCATGACTCAGTATCATCACCTACATCACCACATTTGTACCAAACATCATCTTCAACGAAGCACATTTTTCATTTCCAGTCAATAATGAAGAGATTTTACGATATCCGCACAGTACCTTGAGGGTGTCGCCAGGTTGAAGCACTGTTGCTATATCAGCGACACGGTCATGACTGATCTGGCTAACATGTAGAAGTCCATTCATTCCACCAATGTCAATGAAGGCACCATAAGGTTTGAGGCTCTGAACAGTTCCAACAACAACAGACCCAATTCCTAGCTGTGCCTGGCTGTCAGCCATGGCCTTGCGGTTACTGAGAACAAGCCTAGACTCTTCCTCATCTACCTCCACAAACTTAACCGGAATCTCCTTTCCGAAAAGGTCTTCTGCATCAGCAGTCTAAATACATAACAGGAGAGTGCAGTAACGACAAAGGGATTCAATATGTACCAGCAGTGAGAATTAATGACACAGAAGTAATCAATGATGAAGTTCACAACCAAACCAAACTAAGCCTTGTAAGCAATCTATTGGGGAGGCTACATGAATCTTTCTCGCCATTCTGTTCTGTAAGAGCCATAAAATCGATTAAGTTCAGTTGATTCATATCCTTATACACTGCCTCCCATGTTGATTTAGGCATTCCCTCCCCCCTAGCATTTCCATGAATAGTTATCTTACTAACTTTTCTACTCTTGCATCCACTAATCTTTGTGTATGTGACCCAACTACCGTAACTTACTTTCTACAAACTTAACTTCTATAGGTGCTACCCCCACCAATTCACCAATATTTGTCTTTAATATTCTGTCTTCTAGTCTTACAATACATACACCTTAACATCCTCATTTTGCCTACACTCATGCAGAAGAAAAAAAAACGCAACTCAAGAAAGCATTATTCGAACTACATGGGAGTAGAAAATACTCAAAACCATACCGAGTGGTTTTGCATTTGTTCATAAAGTTCTGAGTAGAACAGTTCCATTAATTTTGTGACTCATAGGGCTGCAAATAAAATGATGCCTTCACGAACTGTTCGAGGCTCGGCTCAGTAAGGCCTTGTTTGAGTCCGATTCGTCTATTAAAAAAGCAGAACCCGAGCCTCAATTTTAGGCTCTTTTAATAACTGAGCTGAGTCCGAGCCTGACAGTGTGTGGCTTGATTAAGATCGCGAATTTGGGGCCACAACTAAAATAACATTTCTTCTGAGGTCTATGCAGGAATATTACTTTTTTGGGGCTAATGGAAATTTTATCTACAACACAACATCGAGCATAAATGTATGATAATTTTTTGCATTAAGGTTTGTGAACAAGCGCGAGCTCAACTAGAACCTACGTCACCTCGGCTCATCAAATTTTCATTAGGGTAGAGCTAATGAACTCGTTTGCAGCCCTACTCGACTTGGTCAAATCCTTGGACTTATCAAATAGCACACAGCCTAGTCCGTTTCATTATTAAGGCGGAGGATGACAAAAGAGTTCATGTAAACAGATAATCACATAACTCATAACAGGTGAATTGTTTCCATGTTACATCCTGAATATGACAGTTTGCTATAATATATGACAACACCAGCATGATTATCACTTCAAAGTAGAAGTAAATAAGAAGTGTTGAAAGCTAGGTTGAAGGAAATAGGTTATCAAATTAAGAATATTTACGAATGGAAAGTTGCAAGGTAGGTTGTAGAACTCACTGTTGATATCTGTGAGAAAGGAACAAAACCACGGAGGCCCTCCACCACTGCCACAACTCCACCTTTATTTGCACCAACAATCTGCATATTTAAAAGAAAAATCTTCAAACTAGAATTATCACTATTCCATGGATGCAATTGAGGTTCCTATAAGAAGATAGTGGCACTAAAAAAACCATAAACAAAATTCATGACTTATAATGAGCATCAAGACGATAGAGAATGCATTCCATTTCATACCTTTGACAACCTAAATTATCAGATAGAGAATGCATCAAAAGATGTACATAATAAGAAGCAGAAAGGAATCCGGAGTAAATACTCACCTTTCCCTTGACAACAACATCTTCAGTCTGAAGCTGCCTGCATCGTTCCCACGCAAGGTCATACTGGACAGTTCGTAAGCTCAAGATCAAGTTATCACCATCTTCTGTTTCCTCAATAATCTCAAACTCTTCCACCATGCCAGGAACTATGCCTGCTTCTTCAACATGCCTAATATTGTGAATGCATGCCTCTCTGACTGGTAAGTATGCTGAAGATTTCGCAGCAAGGTCAACCACTGCTCCATGACCATCAACATTGTACACCTTTCCTTTCACCTGAAAGGAAGTACACGAATGATTAAACAAACTGCTCTTGTTCAATATAACTAAACATGAACAAAGTCGAATGAAACTCTCTCAATGAGGTATTCTCTTACTCATCCAGTCAGTTCATAAGCAATTTAGCTAACCTTTGACAAACTGAAGCAACCCAATTTCGAAAAGGGAACTTGGTACAATACGATCATTACGCATAGCTAAAATTTAAGATTTTTCGCATTCCCATCTTTTGCATAACACGATTTGCACACGCATCTAATGCCCGGGCGTCTAGTCTCTTAAAAAGGAACACCCTTTTAGTTTATGAGGCTGCCTCAAACTTTAGTTTCCTCAATTAGCCCTTTAACTGCCTAAACAAACTGCTAAAGAAGGACAACAAGAAATTGCCCTCTTTTTTACGTGATTTGCACACAGATCGTCATCGCCTAGATATACACGCACATATTACACATATGTATGTGAGAGTAGAGATGATAAGAGAGAGATGAGAGGAGACCATGGCGCCGACTTCGGGAAAGACGTCGAAGTTTTCGAGCCTGGAAGAGAAGTCTTCGAGGGTGAAGGGAACGCCTTCCAAGGGGGATTTCCGGCACCTCTCGTAGGCTTCTTGGAACAACTGTTTGAGTTTCTGTCTCTCTCTGGTCTCTGCATTTGATATGCCCACCGAAGGAGACGCTACTGCTCTCACCACCCAATTCGGCTTCTGGGTTTTCTGCTTATTGGAGAGACGAGTGGTGGAGATTGGTGGGCACCGAAGGCCACCACCCAATTGTTGCGCCAGTGACGCCATTGTTCTTGTCGAAGCAGGAGAGAGAGATAGATTGTTTGTTTGTTGGGGTCACACCATTTGCTGGGTCAGATAAGGTGGAAGAAGTTTAGATCGAGAGAGACAAAGGAAAGGAATGGCCGCAAACCAGCTGAGTTTGCGGCCTTGAAGTATTTGAGTTTGAGTTTGGCTTGTTTGGAGTGAGATGTTTGAGTTTGGTTCATTTACTAAACGAGTCTGGCCGCTGTAAACTAGCTGAATTTTTACATGCCAGCCAATTTACAACTAAATGAAGTTCAACTTATTTACTAAATGATCTTAAAACTCATACTCGAGCTTGTTTACTATCGAACTGAGCTTAGTCCATAAAGAGTCGAGCCTTCAGCTGCTCGGTTCGTTTGGAGAGAGAGAGGGGCTGGGTCAACTTGACCCAGCAAATATTGAGCGGGTTAAACCCACTATGCCCAACCCAGGTGTAAGTACAGGGGGCCTCTCCTTGGGCCTTTCGCAGGCCTGAGTTTTTTGGAAAATGACGGTTCATGACGTGTTTTGATAATTAATATTCGCTAAGGATATACTAAGAACATTTGTTAATGCTGAAAATGTCCTTGGCGAGTATTAATTATCAAAATATGTCCTTAGCTGTCATTTTCCCGAATTTTTGTCTCATCCCAATACCCACGGTTTTGGGCCTATGGCAACCTGTCAAACATAGAAAAATGACGGCCAATGACGTGTTTTGATAATTAATACCCGCCAAAAATATTTTCAGCATTAACAAATGTTCTTAGCTTGTTCTTGGTGGATATTAATTATTAAAACACGTCATGGGCCATCATTTTCCCGTCAAACATTGCAAATCTGTATTAGGAATACCTTATGTTACGTAGTTTCATTGCCGTTGCAACTTGCGAGAGCTGTCTACAAACCGGAAAGGAAGCAGTTGAAACCGTTTGAAGTTTTTTTTCCTTTCCAAAAGTGGTTTTTTTTTTCTATTCGTTAATCCTAATCTACTATATTCTAGTCTTCTAGGGGACTTGGCGAGGGGAAAGAGTGCTTACAGAAATCGAACATTGTCCATATACATAAAAGTATAAGGGAGACACCAACTACACTCCACTCCACTCGCCAAACGTGGGTTTTCAAGGAACTGCTTTTATGCATGTAATATTTCATGTTTTCCCCTTTCTAAATGGTTTATGGATGTTAGAATTTTCTTAATTTTTCGGATCTTTATAGTAATGTGAAAATGTGAGCCAACTTCAAGGAGTCCACACAATTAGTGATCTCTCTTATATATTACTCGTAGAAGAGATTTTTGAGGTGAGTTAAATAGGGGTTAGAGCCCCTTGTAGACACCCTATTTTGGACTTTTCAGAGTAGTTTATTTACGGTTTTTGATTCCCCGATGATGATTACGGTCAAGAACACCCCGAGATTGTTAGTGTGTTTGAGCTTTGAGTATTCTAAACCCCTTTCGAAACCTCTTCCAAACCCTTTCGAACCCAGTCCAAACCCTTCAAGCCAGAACCAAAAAGCCACAGCAAAACCATACATGTGTACGCTGGTATCTCACTGGCGTGCGCTGGGAAACTGCCACGTGTCGGTCATCAACCGTTGACCCGTTCAACTGGCGCACGTCAGTCAACAAGCTACGTACGCCAGTCAGCTCCAGTCAAATCACTTTTATGCAGCCAAATGCGCGGGACTTTTTGGGGCACCCTGACGTCGGCTACAGCTCCCCTGATGATTACTTCGTCCAGACTGCTCCCCCCTCTCTCTTACATCTTCCATCAACTAGTCTCATGCATTTAATGCATGGGAGGCTCCTCTCCTTAACCCAACCAGCCCTTAACCCAACTGATCCAGCCCTCCCTCAGTCCTCCTTGGCCTATAAATACCCCTCCCTTTCACCCTTGCAAAGGGTTGGTTCACAAGGTTAATCTCCATTAAGAAGCCCAAGCTCCCTCCTTCCTTCTTTCTCTTGTTCTCTTGTCTTTCTTTCATCCATTGAAAGGGTG
>JAOTQK010000019.1:28978575-28997996 GCA_025642025.1 Rhododendron ferrugineum
AATCCCACGGACAATCAAGCCCAAAACAGTAAAGGTGACTGCAAATGACAGCAGGATTTTCCATCAATAAGTTCTCGCCCATGTGCTATATGCGGACAAGGGCATGTGGGATCTATTGCCCCATCGGACCCTCCTGTGCTGGTCTTCTGTCCATTTTTTCACTTCAACAAAGAAGGGTGCAAAATCTATAGAATGAAGCGAAGAAATCAAACAAGGTGTGCAATATGATTGACTCTCTTGTCTAGTTGCCTTTGTTTTTGAGAGATCATTTTTGATCAAATTCTGCTTTTGTAATAGGTTGTTAGGAATTACCATATGAGTTCTAATTCTGCTAGGAGTGCCATGAAAATTGACAAATTTTTTTAGCCATTACCAAAAGGCCACATGCAATAAGCATAGAACAAGCACGAAATGAGCACGCCAATGAGCACAGAACAAGCACGAAATGAGCGCAAAATGTGCACATGAAACCCTCTGCATCATAATCGATTCTATTTCCTGACATAAGGTAATAGAAAGAAGGTTAATAAGAAGTGGCAATTTTCACAAGCAAACAACATTTCCTTAGCAATAAAATGAAAGCTATATAACCATGCTTAAATGGGTAGGAAAAAGAAAATCACTTTTTAGCAATTTCTACTATTTTCATGCTAATCTAACACCAGAAAAGTGTCACTTTTCCTTCTTTCTTGCATTTTGATCTTTTCACTCTAATCAAAACAAACTCTTAGATTTTTCTTACAAAAGTTTCAGTCGCCAACTTACCAAGTCCAATATCCCCTTTAGAAGGTTCGGGCAATTTTCTTACAAAAGTTCCAGTTGCCAACTAATTGCCAAGCTCAATAGCCACTTTAGAAGTTTCCCAAACCAAACTTAAACGGATGAACCAAACCTGAACCAAGTCTGAACATTTTCTAAAACAAGTAAGAATTGTTGTTACGTTATTTTGGGTATATACTACAGACATACAGAAACTTCATAGAGAAAAAATCTCATAGGTGATGTTCCAGTCCAAGCACAAAACTTTGTTTTGGTCTAATCACTTAATATCTCTCACATAATTAGTAATTCTATTCACCACCTTATCAGATTCATACCCTTTATGCTGAAAAGTTCTATTTTATCTTCCCACCGGTGATTAGGAGTAGCAGCCATAGAAAGCTCAAAAATAGTGACAAAAATAGTTGTCTCCCTTCCGCATCAGAATTCATTTTATTTCCTGGCATTAGGTAAAAGAAGCTCTCAAGATTGTATTCTTCATCATGATTTTATTCCAAACATCGGAAGCAAAAGGACATTCGAAAAATAGGTGGTCATGAGTCTCTATACCCTCAGTCCAAGGAGCAAAAGACTCGTTACTAGCAACTCCCCGTCTTTGGTAGATAGCCTTCTTAAGATTTCCACCCACTGAATAATGACCCATCGGCACATGTTTAAATTGCACAACTTCATTTGAATTACCAGAGGCATAATAAATCTCACAGCATTGTGTTCCATGTTATCCAAGAAACCTTCTTTTGCATTAAGAGGCCTTCCCAAGTTGTACATAACTACTCCCAAATCTTTCCCAAAGTGGCCCTAGTGGGTGCCAATTGTTTAACCAAAGAAAGGTAATAACTCCATTACCCACTCATATACGATACTAAGGTGGACTAGATCTCTCAGCTTCAGAATTTTTCTGATGGTCCAATTTTCTTTGGCTGGGATAGACATAGTCCACAAACATTGATTATTGATCATGCAAGTAAGGATCCATTTGACTCATAACGTACCAGGTTTTTTCACACACAGCCCATAAATGTCTAGGCAGAGAAGCCTTGTTCCAATCCGTTAGAAAATTCGATCGATAAGGGTTCGATAATCTTTTTTGCATGTAGTTTAGCTGCAATGAGATGAACACTCAAATGTCTGATTCTTAACACCCCTTCAGCTCCTAAGATGCTCTGCAATGCTCCCTTATCTTCAGCCATTACCCCAGAAAAAAAAAGAAAATTTTTTGTACTTTTTAGCAGATTAGGTTTCAGTCTCGAGTATAATCAAAAGTCCTAAAGCTTATCACTCCCCGGTTGGAACAAAGAAGAATCAACCCCATAGAGGATAAAGAGGTAATTATCGAGAATGAGATGAGAAATTTTGAGATCTTTAGACTCTTGGGTGAAATTTGTAATGATTAAGCCTGCTTAAACATCCAGTAGAAGAAAGAGGTCAGGGGATATGGGACTCCCTTGTCTTAAACCTCATCTACCTGGGAAATATCACATTTGTAATAATTAAGCCTGCTTAAACATCCAGTTGAAGAAAGAGGTCAGGGGATGTGGGACTCCCTTGTCTTAAACCTCATCTACCTGGGAAATATCCCACGAGCTCAACATAGGGGTTGTTATAACAACTTGTTTTATCCAATGAATGAAGATATTAGGGAAACCCATCACTACCATGAAATCAAATCAAAACTGTCGAGCCACTGAATCATAAGCTTTCTTGAGACTAGCTTCATGGCAAACCTATGAGGCCCTTGATCCTTGTGGTAATTCTTGACCGTTTCTTGCATATGCACAGCATCAACAAAGTCTTTACGTATTATATCCTAGTTTTTTTTATAAAACGATGAGTTTTAACTATCTAGACCTGGGCTTTTGTGCCCCTTGATAGAACCAAGGGTGGATTTCATCTCTTTTGCAGTCACATTTTGAATCAAAGCATCCCTCATTGTTGCAGGAACCCTTATTCAAGTTTTGATATATCTATCGACTTCCGATCAAGCTCATTTTTTGCATGGTAATACTAGACTACAGGTCTTAAAATATGAACGGTTCAGATTACAACAATAGACGCTCGGAGGGACCCAGAATGAATGGTGGTGGAAAAATGAGGTTTTACACCGGCGGTGGATAGAATTTATTCTCTTTTTAAATAGCCATATTCAACTCCGCATCAACAGTACTATTATTCTGAGTGAAACTGACCCCAATCAATTCCTGGTAATATCACAGAATTTAGTAACCTCTTTTTCTGAGGAAGAATTTAGTAAAATCACAAAATCTAATAGCTCTCAAGACTACCATTAAAGGATATGAAAAATCTAGTACTAGTAATGCAAGTTGAAATCCACTGCCTGAATTCAAGGGGCAACTGAAAAGTTTGTAGAATGTTGAGAATGAGCTGCCAAGAGTCTGAATCAAAAGCTTTCATGAAGTCAATCTTCATGGTACTCCTAGCAGAATTAGAACTCATATGGTAATTCCTAACAACGTATTACAAAAGCAGAATTTGATCATAAAAGGATCTCCCTGAGTCAATCATATTGCACACCTTGTCTGATTTCTTTGCTTCATTCAACAGATTTTGCACCCTTCCTCCACCTTTATTGAAGTGAAAAAATGGGCAGAAGACCAGCACATGAGGGTCCGATGATCCCGCATGCCCTTGTCTGCATATACACATGGGCGAGAATGTACTGGGATTGATTGTCCGTGGGATTATACATGTTGGGGTAGGAAAAGACAAAACTTGGTGCAAATCCAGCTTCATGCGGCCACAATAAAAGACTCTCCTGATCATAGTCCAGTTCAATTTTGCATCTCAGTAAAGAAGCCAAGAGGAGAAAGACTAGACAAGGGGAGACCCTTAAAAACCTCAGCCTTTTAGGAAAGAAGCCAATAGGTTTCACCCACTCCACACTTTTGTTTTCCTCATATTGAGAGATTTCTGTTTCCATACAAAGAAGAGACATTCCAAGAGGATAGACAAGCTCTTCCAAGTCCTTGCCTTGAAAAATTCTACTATTTCTTTTAACTCATAGGAAATATTGGGATGCAAAAAAATACAATCTTGAAAACAAAGCATTTAATAGAGTTCCCCTCATAATGCTGAACCCCCAGTGCACCTTATTAGAGTTATTACTCAGCCCCACACGAGCTCTACTAACACCTCACTCCAATAACATACCTTTCCAAAGAGCTGCAGCAAAGCCGCACTCAAAATACAGATTTTCATCTAATTCCACACCACTTGAACACAGATTTTGGACCCAATCCAAAAGCTTAAGCTAGGAAGTGTAGAAGTTTCAACAACATATTTGGCGATCACCGATTTCATACCCGGACAATGTGAAATTGCATTCCTTCGCAAACTATGGTCTGGGATTTTCATGTAGGCAGTCTAAGGATTGAATCTCAATGGATGTGCACTAATTCACCTCCAATTTCAACTGGGAAAACTGTAAATCATGAGAAGCAAGAGAAATGAGAAAGAGTGAAGAATAAGGAGAGTTTGTGAGATTAATTCACAAACTAACTAAGAAATGGTAGTCAATGCACCGTGAAAAGGTAGCTAATGCATCATGTGTAACTTGAACCCGCTAACTAACAGATTTGTAGTTTCAAGAGCATAAATAAACTAACTAAGAAAGTAAAACTTACTAATGTCGGAGATCGAATGTCGTCAGAGGATGAATAACTTCCATTGGAATTGATGACAGTGTTCTCGATCCCTTCCCCCCCATCAATACCAGATTCTGCTTGCTTCGGCTAATTTTGATATTCTTTTGGTAGACTCCTTTCTTTACCAAGATGCAAAAATGAAGTGGACTATTATCGGGGAGTCTTCTATTGCGGCCGCTATGGTGTCATAGTCTCCTTTGCCATCTTTAGAGACAGTGAAGCTGGATTTGCACCAAATTTTGTCTTTTCCCTCCCTAACATGTATAATCCCATGGATAATCAAGCCCAAAACAGTAAAGGTGACTGCAAATGACAACAGGATTTTCCATCAATAAGTTCTTGCCCATGTGTTATTTGCAGACAAAGGCATGTGGAATCTGCTGCTCCATTCGACTCTACTATGTTGGTCTTTTGTCCATTTTTTCACTTCAATAAAGGTGGAGGAATGGTGCAAAATCTGTAGAATGAAGCAAAGAAATCAAACAAGGTGTGCAATATGATTGACTCTTGTCAAGCTGCCTTTATTTCTGGGAGATCCTTTTATTATCAAATTCTGCTTTTGTAATAGGTTGTTAGGAATTACCATATGAGTTCTAATTCTGCTAGGAGTGCCATGAAGATTGACATCATGAAAGCTTTTGATTCAGTCTCTTGGTAGCTCATTCTTGTTCCATTCTTTGATTAGCTTACACAATAAGAAAACCTCCGGATTCACAAAGCGACTAACAAATCTCCAACCAGAAAGTAGTGGCTAACTGAATTACAACTCAATTTAATTTAAAATAAATACGTGAAGAAATGTGCATGATCTTCATGAAAATAAATCTAGTGTGTAAGGAATATACGTTGGGATCCATTGGCCCCTTCCAAAAACACCCTCACCGAGAACTGAGCTGCCTCTGTGGAGTGTAATACTTGTGCCATTGTAGGAGCTTGTATGGGGTCTATGGTTGTTGAACTCATGAAAGTATACTGTATTCATGGCTGATTTCTCCACCAACCAACCCCTAATGGATGCATCTATGGAGGACAGCATAACAACTGTCCTGGAGTAAGCCGCTACAAACCCAGCCAAGTAGGTTGGACCTTCAGTTGACTCCTCCTTCGGCTAGAAAGTCGTAGTCAAGAAATGACATATATAGGTGGAATACAAAGCCTCAATCAGCACTGGGTTTGTCCGGGATTGTCCAGCCACAACAAGGACTTGAGCAGAGGACAATTGTGTCATATTGATCCGACAATCCTGAAAATATACGTTGGCATCACCCAATATATATGTAATATTTGGTGCCTAGTATCTCGCAGCTATGGTAAAATTGCATGCCCTTGCAGAAATTTAGGGTGGCTTGGTACCCAACAAAGCGGAAGTTGTAGAATGTGGACCATTGTGCGCAATTCCCCAGTGCAACAACATTTTTTTGGTTTGGACTGGATGTGTTGATAACTGCAAAATCCCTCCCCTGGAAACCTTGTCCCATCACCCGTGCGAAAATGAGGTGTCAATGGGTCGAATTAAGGTTTTTCCAGAAACAAAGTCACTTATAAAAGCACTGATTATGAATGCAAAGTAGACTACCCAGTACAAAGTTTTTAACAGATTGTAACAACTAAAATAATGTAGAAACATCGTTTGTGGATAAAAAATGTAGAAACGTTGTTTCACTTTGAACTTAACATGGATGTCCTTGGATAGTTAAGATATTCCACCATGTTGAGTTCCAGATCCCACCATGATTAAGAACATAACAATATAAGATATCCCACCATGTTGAGTTCCATATCCCACCATGAGCAAAACAACGTAATGTTTTCTTTCTCTATTGTTTTGTTCTACTAGATTTTGATTTTAAACCGTGGTAAGCTAATGTGCGCATTTCGTGCTCATTGGCGTGCTTATTTTGTGCTTGTTCTGTGCTCATTGCACGAAATGAGCCAAAATCAAGAGAGATGCAAGTCATTCCCTCTTGGATACCATAAAGAAAATCTTAAACATAAATGAAGAAGATGAAGAACTGTATTTTCTTTCCATTCTTTGATTAGCTTACACAATAAGAAACTCTCCGTATTCACAAAGCGACTAACAAAACTCCAACTAGAAGATAGTGACTAACTGAATTACAACTCAATTTAATTAATTTACGACAAGTAGATGAAGAAATGTGCATGATCTTCATGGAAATAAATCTAGTGTGTAAGGAATATACGTTGGGATCCACTGGCCCCCTTCCAAAAATACCCTCACCGAGAACCGAGCTGCCACAAAGGAGTTAATACTTGTCCCATTAAAGGAGCTTGTATGGGGTCTATGGTGGTTTGGGTGAACTCCTAAAAGTATACTATATTCATGGCTGATTTCTCCACCAACCAACATCAATGGATGCATCCATGCAGGACAGCATAACAACTGTCCTGGAATAAGCCGCTACGGACCCAGCCAAGTACGTTTGACTTTCAGTTGACTCCTCCTCCTTTGGCTGGTATGGCGTAGTCAAGAAATGGCATAGGTGGAATACAAAACCGGTATCAAGCACTGGGTTTGTCCGGGATTGTCCATCCACAACAAGGACTTGAGCTGGGAACAATTGTGTCGTATTGATTCGAGAATTCCGAAAATATGTGATGGCATTGCCAAATATGTAGTATTTGGTGCCTAGTATCTCGCAGCTGTGGTAAAATTGCATGCCCTTGCAAGCATTTAGGGTGGCTTGATACCCGACAAAGCACCAAGTGTAGAATGTAGACCATTGTGCCTGGCTCCCCAGCGCAACAACATTTTTTCAGTCTGGACCGGCGATGTTGATAGCCGCAAAATCGCAAAATCCCTCCCCTAGAAGTCACTTATAAAAGCATTGGTTCATTAATGCAAAGTAAACTCCCCAGTACAAAGTTTTAATAGGTAATAACAACTGAATAATATAGAAACGTTGTTTGATTACGAACTCAACATGGATGTCTTTGGACAGTGAAGCCCAACAAGGCAGCCAAACCATGAAAAATTAGTAAATTATGGTGGCATATCTTTTATTCTTCTACAGCCAAAAAGTTTTATCTAACATCCATTTCCTACCTTTACAAAAGCAGAATCTGCACTTGAAGAAAATAGAAAGAAACAACCCCTTGGTTTAGCTCTTTAAGAAATGTGAAAAGGAAGTTAATGCACTGTGAAAAGGTAGCTAATGCATCATGAGTAACTTGAGCACGATAATTAACAGATTTGCAGTATTCAAGAGCATAAATAAACTAAGAAACTGAAACTCACATAATTCGGAGATCAAATGTCGTCGTAGGAGGAATAACTTCCGTTAGAAGTAATGATGGTGTTCTCAATCCCTTCCCCCATCAATATCAAATTCTCTGCTTGCTTGGGCCAATTTTGATGCTCTCTTGGTAGACTCCTTTCTTTACCAAGATGTAAAAGTGGTTATTTTCCAAAATATTTGGGTACAGGTAATTATCAATTATTCACAAAAGTTTGGCGCAAAACTAACAAATACAAAAAAAAAAAAATCAAATAAGGACAAATCAAACTTATTTTCTAATAAGTTTAGAAGAATGAGGCCTTACTAGCCTTTAGGCCGCTTTGCAACACAAACTTTTTTTTAGCCATTACCAAAAGATAGCGTGCTATGAGCACAGAACAAGCACAAAATATTTACCCAAAAAAAAAACAAGCACGAAATGAGCACGCCAATGAGCGCACAGAACAAGCACAAAATGAGCACGCCAATGAGTGCACAGAACAAGCACAAAATGAGCACGCCAATGAGCGCACAAAACAAGCACGAAATGAGCACGCCAATGAGCGCACAAAACAAGCACGAAATGAGCACGCCAATGAGCACAAAATGCGCACATTAAACTCTCTACATCAAAATCAATTCTATTTCCTGACATAAGGTAATAGAAAGAAGGTTAATAAGAAGTGGCAATTTTCACAAGCAAACAACATTTTGTTATGTTTTTAGCAAGAAATGAAAGCTATATAACCATGCTTAAATGAGTTGGAAAAAGAAAATCACTTTTTAGCACTTTCTCTATTTTCATGCTAATCTAACACCAGAAAAGTGTCGCTTTTCCCTCTTTCTTGCATTTTGATCTTTGCATTCTAATCAAACAGACTCTTAGATTTTTCTTACAAAAGTTTCAGTTGCCAACTTGCCAAGTCCAATATCCTCTATAGAAGGTTCATGCAGTTTTCTTACAAAAGTTCCAATTGCCAAGTTCAATAGCTGCTTCATGTCACTCCTAGCAGAATTAGAACTCGTATGGTAATTCCTAACAACATATTACAAAAGTAGAATTTGTACACCTTGTTTGATTTCTTTGTTTCATTCTACAGATCGTTTTGCACCCTTCCTCCACTTTTATTGAAGTGAAAAAATGGACAGAAGACCAGCACAAGAGGGTCCGATGATCCTGCATGCCTTTGTCCGCATATACACATGGGCGAGAACGTACTGGTGGAAAATCCTGTTGTCATTTGCGACTACCTTTATTGTTTTGGGCTTGATTGTCCATGGGATTATACATGTTGGGGCGGGAAAAGACAAAAGTTGGTGCAAATCCAGCTTCATTGTCTCTAAAGATGGCAAAAGAGATCGACTATGACACCAAAGTTCTTTTAGGAAAGAAGCCAAGAGGCTCCACCCACTACACACTTTAGTTTTCTCAAAAGGAGAGACTTTTATTTTCATACAAATTAAGGAAAGACATTCCAAGAGGATAGACAAGCTCTTCCAAGTCCTTGCCTTGAAAATTTCTACTGTTTCTTTTACCTCATAGGAAATACTGGATGCAAAAAATTCAATCTTGAAAACAAAGCATTTCATAGATTTCCACTCATAATGCTGAACCCCCAGTGCACCTTATTAGAGTCATTACTCAGCCCCACTCCAATGACAATACATTTCCAAAGAGTTGTAGCAAAGCCGCACTGAAAATATCAGCCACCTAAAGGCGCAATGTCTCCAATTTCAATTCCATTTAACCCCCACTCCCAGCAATCACCTGCGGGGCTAGAGTCGTCTTAGGTTCACGAGATTATTTTCATCTAATTCCACGCCACTTGAACACAAGATATGTAGATATTTTGGACCCAATCCAAAAGTTTAAGCTAGTAAGTGTAGAAATTTCAACAACATATCTGGCGATCACCCATTTCATACCCAGACAATGTGAAATTGAATCTCAATGGATTGATTGATTGAAAGATGTCGATATAGAACTCTATCTGTGGATGTCAACAGAGAGAGAGTGAGGGGGTTGGTTTGGTGCAGAATCGAATGGGATGGTATAATAAGGCTTTAATTTTAATCCATAAGCCACACTACATAACCCAAAATGCTTAAGCCAAGGTACTAATAATAGTTTACAAGGTTTGTTATATACACAAGATCATCCATGTAGACTTTCGATGTGAGATGGAGTATTACAGTGTTCAAGTCAGGTTACGCACACCTCAATTAATCCTCTCTCTCATCCCGTCAAAGATAGTCATCCACACCAGGACTACATAATTCAGAATAAATTAATTTTTACAGTCTAATCTCAAAAATCGAACCATGGTCAATTTTGTTGGGATAGAAATTAATTTTTCAGATCTGATTCCAAAAATCGAATCGTGATCAATTTTGTGGGGATCAAACCCACCAGTCATATGTACGTGCCACCAGTCAAACCCTTGGAGCTCCCATGTTTCTTTGCAAACCATTATGACCCAATTTCACAATGAATCTCCCACCAAAAAATGTCATATTCCCCAACCCAAATTTACATGAGATTACATCTTAAGTTTACAGCCAAGACCCCACGTTTCTTTTGCGTCACAGAGCAACATCACATCACATGGTATACTCAATGCACACTTCACTTCATGTTTGCCTAATTATGAAAAGGAAATAGAAGATAACTAATGAAAAGGAAAGCCTACCTCATCTTTTCATCTTCCCGCAGATTGCTCTTGATTTTGGGTACATTGTGAATTCATGCATGTGTCCAAAGTGGAGTCATTTTCCTATCCAATTTGAATTCAGTCATATCCTTTTGGAAATGGAATTGTGGCCCACACTAAGGATAAAACTGGATAATGAATACCCTGCGTGGCCAAGGTAGGTCAAGAAGAAAGCAATTCATAAGGTAGGCAAGTTACTCGATATATCGACATGCAAGTTCTTTTAAGTTTTGACGTACTACTAAAAGTATTTTGCATTTTGTTGATGAAAAATGCATTCTTTTGAAGTTTCAGTTCATTCTTCATGATATCGGGTAATCTATTTGAAACGGAAGGAGTGTAGAGTGAGCATCCAATGCGTCACGGACCCCACCACCCCCTCATTTGAGGCTAGCTAGCTATACCAGAGAGCTAGGTAAATTTCCTTCTTCCATTATCGTCCAATAGCAAGCTGGCAGGTCCTAGATTAACTGCAGTTGGTGTAAGTCGGGTTAAATAGCAGTTAATACATGAGTTAACTAATTATGGTTATTTTTTTTTTTTTTTTTGAAAAGGTCATTCATTCATCACAAGCCCATCGGGCAAACAGATTTCAGAACAGATACAGGAAATAACCAAAGCAATCTAAACGTTGATCTCAGGCACCTACTGCCGAAGCAGGCCCCGCGATAACGCGGGTACATAAGACCAATCTTGGTCCAGATAACAGAGGATCTAAGGGATCCACAGCTCAAACCCGTAAACAAATAAGCGACGCTGAAATCTGAAGGCTAAACAACAAATCAACTAAAATGAAATAGGTCTCCTGGACAAAACGCCGGCCTGCTCAGGAAGAGAACGAGTACCACCGGACCACGGCAACCGAAAACCTAGATTCATCCAGCCGAAATCTGCTGCAGCCCAAAACAACACCACCAGACTACCACCAAACCCAAAACAAAGCCACCACCGGAACCCACCAGCCCCCAAACAACAGCCATCCGAACACCAAAAACACCAACACCGGACCATTCCTCAATAGGCGCCGGGTTATTAAGAGTGGTGTGAGATTTTTGTGTATAAATAAATACCAGTGTAATCAATCAAACTATACGATATACAAATGTGTTAATGCCTCCCAATCCCATCCTAATTTTCTCTCAAAGGTTTTTTTTTTTTTTCAATGTTGTCTCGTGTGCATCGAATGGATAAGAAACTAGTTGAATTGAAAGCAATAAGAATAAAGTTTCAGAAATTCATTACATACCTAACTCATGGGGGAAAATAACCCTCTTAAGGAGGCAATAACGTGGGAGACAGTTTGGGCTGGGCTTCATCGTATCGTGGGAGACAATTTTCCGGTGACCTAGCTAGTACATACCTAACTCATGGGGGGAAAATAACCTCTTAAGGAGGCGATAACGTGCCTTGAAGTGGTTTTTTTCGAAATTCCTAGATGGCCACCAATCCAGATATTCAACATGGAAACAAATCCGAATACATCTGTGTGCGGAACTGTTTGATGCACTCAAGTCCTACCCTATGCACGTGGAATCTACACTTCAAACGGTTTTGAACACATCTGTGTCCCAATCATTTCCACGGAAAGAAAAACAAGAACAGGAGAAAGACTAAACATGGGGAGACCCTTAAAAACCTCAGCCCTTTAGGAAAGAAGCCAAGAGGGCATTTAGTTTTTCTCAGATTGAGAGACTTCTGTTTCCATACAAAGGAGAGACATTCCAAGAGGACAAACAAACTCTTCCAAGTCCTTGCCTTGAAAAATTCTACTATTTCTTTTACCTCATAGGAAATACAGGGATGCAGAAAAATACGATCTTGAAAACAAAGCATTTCATAGAGTTTCCCACACGAGCTCTACTAACACCACATTCCAATAACATACCTTTCCAAGGAGCTGCAGCAAAGCCGAACTCAAAAAATAGATTTTCGTCTAATTCCACACCACTTGAACACAAGATATCTAGATATTTTGGACTCAATCCAAAAGCTTAAGCTAGTAAGTGTAGAAGTTTCAACAACATATTTGGCGATCACCCATTTCATTCCCGGACAATGTGAAATTGCATTCCTTCACAAATTATGGTCTGGGATTTTCATGTAGGCAGTCTAATGATTGAATCTCAATGGATGTGCACTAATTCACCTCCAATTTTAGCTGGGAAAACTGTAAATTATGAGAAGCAAGAGAAATGAGAAAGAGTGCAGAATAAGGAGAGTTTCTGAGATTGATCCCTTGGTTTTATAAGAAAAAAGTTGAGTTACAAATTACCTCGAGTGATAAGTGTTTGTGAGATTGTCTCCTCATCAACAAGGACTTAGGCCTTGGAATTACTTGGCATATCTGTGATAGGTGATTACATCAAAACACGAAACCAGACATGAGATAACAAATCCGATCTCTTACTAAGAACTCCAATAGCAGTCTGCATGTACGTACCAGGAGCAATGGAAGTCTGGACATCCTCATTGCGAATAAAATTTCCTAAGTTGCACTGTTATTAATTGGTTGACATTATTTCATAAATTCCACACATGAATACTTATAACCACATCTACAGACACACAACATTGAATTGTACAAAAATGAAAACGTTAAGGAAAATTTCCTTCTTTCCCCTGGATTAGGGACAGCTTGCATCGATCTTTAGTTTATTCGATTGAGAACAGATTAAGAGGACATGTTCTATAATCATCCATCTATTATAAACTTGGTGAGAACAACACAAGTATCACCAACATTTGTAATAGCATCTCCTGCAAGTTTGAAACCTAAATAATCTTTCTTTCGCATTCAAGCTGTTACTTGCACTTGTACATTCACCTGCAGCATTATATATCATATTTCCGCAGACAAATAATTCCTAGAATTACTGACGACGGGATCGTTATTTTGCGCTATTAGGAAATTGATCCTGTTAATATATAGTGGCTGTAACATGTGAATGCGCCAAGCAGACCACAACGTGTCCAAGGACGGTATAATCTGCGGTAGCTGATCGACCATCAGACCTCAAAGTTGCACAGCAAAGGGAAGGGTTTGTGGTTTGGTTACAAACATTGTCAGCCGAATCTAATGCCATTACACATGAGAGACCCAACAAGAATGAAACCAACAAGAAGAAAGTAAGAGGATTATTTGCCATTTCTTTCTTTTAGACTCCTTTTGTATCTCTATTGTTCTTCCTTTTTTTTTTTTTTCCTTGGTTGCGTTTGCTGCAATATAGGTCCACAAAGAGAAGACTTTTAATTATTTTACTTTGATTGTTGTACCAAGGAAATTGGGGATTGCCTGAATAATAGGGGTGGATTCCAATTTAACGTAGCTTGATTTTTATTCCTTATTTAGTGGCGCGTCATTAAATTGAGATTTGAGCCCATTTCTCAAGTATGCTGATGGTATTCACGTCTTTATCTAACTTTCATTTCGATTCAAATTATCCAATTAAGCTCGATCAGCCTTAGCTTACCCAGTAACTAAGGTAGAAAATATAGAAAAATCACTCGGGATATCCATTGCTAGTTGGGGCCACCTCACTCTCACGCGTAAGCGTGTGAAACGGCTATGGAAGGGACTGTGGGAAGAATTAGTCCGAAGTGCGCGCAAACTGGCCGGCTCCGGATACCTTATATTACCAGTAAAAAATGTACGAAGAAATAATCACATGTACCAGGCGAAACACTACGAATTCTTGTCACGCCAACATTCATATATACTTTGATTATTGACCCCATCACACCTTTCGATAGAGAAAGGTGTAGACCGGACCTTTCTATATCTTGATCAAGCCATTCATCACATCCAAATATTAGAACGTGATTTCTAACATACGTTCTAATTGATTTTGCATATCAACCGAGTGATTGTTCTCCAAATCAGTTTCCTCCAAGTGGTTAGGAGATGAGGGTCTTGGATGGTAGCCCGGTGTATCCATGAACTTTTTAGCTCTGTACTTTGTGTTATGAGTTAATAAAGTTTTCTCTTTGCCCAAAAAAAAAAAAACAAGTGATCGTTCTCACGGCGGTCAAACATTCCAAACCTTGGGGCCACTAAAGGTTATACATGGTCGTTACCTTCAGGGCCCCGTAATTAGTCGAAGTGCGCACAAGCTGGTCTGAACACCCAATTATCAAAAAAACAACGTGTGATCGTTTAACTCCAAGAGGTTGGTCTGATAGTTAATGCCTAAGACTTAGGGGTTTGCTTCATTTTAAGATTCAACATCTCTAAGGTGCTATTAATTCTGTTGGAACCAGTCAATATGGAGCTTTAATTGGGGCCCGCTAGTGGACGGTGCGATTGGTCCCCCAAATTTGTTGAGGTGCGCGTAAATTGGAATTAGACACCTGAGTTATCAAAAATCGTGTGATCGTTAATGATTGTGATTGATAATAAAAATACCAATGATCTTGATCCATTGCCACACCTGCAAGTGCCAAGGTGCGCCACACTATCTTGCTCTTGGTCTGTTACGCATCAACATCCACTCAAACATAGTGCCCTAATCTTTAATTCTTTATAGGAAATTGATCTCATGACAAGTTTAAGATAACACTTGTACAATTGGAGATGCGTGTAAACTGATGAGAACGCGCGAGTTATCAAAAAAAGAGAATACTCATACGAGAATATTGTTCTACGATCAATATATATATATATATATATATATATATATATATTCAACCAACATAACGAAGTATACTGATCTTTGAAGTTATGGGAGATAATTTAATTTTCTATTTAGTAATCCATATATTCAAATTACCAATGGAGCATCGCACATGTTCTATAATCAGCCATTTTTCAGAAGAGCAGAGACAACAACAATGATATCACCAAAAAGCTCTGTTTTCCAATTGTCAATCCAGTCCTGCTAAGAGTAATGACAGTTTGAGTTGACGCAAGTAGGAGGGCCCCGCCACAAGTTTTCTTTCACATATAGAGCCAACTTCTGAAAGCTCAAATCCTTGAGTACTGGAACCTGAATAATCTCTTTGATTCAAAAAGATAAATGTTTTTCTGCACGCCAGTTTGACATACGAAACGTATCCTACTTGACAAAACCTGAGACTGTTCTTGAGCCCGGGATCTTTAGCTCGCCCTAGTAGGGTGTTGATCTTGTTAGTAGCGGTTGCAGCATGTGAAAGCGCCAAGTCAATCGCTAGGTATCCAAGGCGAGTAACGGTTGCTGTGGCTGATCGAGGATCTGACCTCAAAGTTCCACTGCAAAGAGAAGGATTTCTGGTTCGGCTACAAACTTCATCAACCGGATCTAATGCCGTTACACATGAGAGGCTTAACATGAGTACTGAAAACAAGAAGAGGAAGAAGAAAGAAAGAGGAAAATGTGCCATTACTTCTTTGTATCAGGCCCCTTTTTTTCTCTCTTTCTCTCTTTTCTTCTTTCTTGTGTTGTGTGTATATAGGTGCACCAGCCACCAAGGAAAAACGTAATTATCTGTTCAAAAATGGAGAAGACTTTAATTTTACTTCCATTTACACAGATATATTCATTCAAATTTTGTGGAACTCAGAATAGTCAACTTAAGGTTAAATATTGAATATTTTACGATAATTTCTAATGGAATCAAATATTAACCGCACAAGTTCTTTAATTCAAAGGGGGTAATTTCAATGGTCAAAGTTCTAGCTATCAAAATTAAAAGATAAGTTTGGAAGCCATGAATGTACCAAATCAACCTAGCTAGTTGATTACATTCCTAGTACTATAAAGATTTTTCCAGTTTAGAAAGAATCTAACGTTTTGGATTAATCATTGGCATATTGTACGTAGAACAGACTCCAAGAGGAAGATTTTTTCGGGTAAGTAAATCAACGAAAACGAAACAAAAAAGCCAAGGGGATAGCCTTCGAGGCCCAACAGAATATCAACAGCAAAAAAGCTTAATAACCCTAACACCAGCGCCTAAACAACACAGAAAAGAGTAATGTCGTAGATTCACATATTCGAGATACAGATTCAAACACTGATGTGTCTGGAACTGTTGTTCAACGCACGTAAACCCTACATGATGCCAGTGAAACCTACACGCATCAAACAATTGTGAACATATCTGTTTCGGGACACCGGCCTATATCCTAATCATTGGCGCAAAAAAATTCCTGGAGAAAAACTAGACAAGGGAGACCCTTAAAAACCTAAGCAAGGAGACTCCACGCAGCACTAATATCGGAATTCGGGAGTGTCCGGGACAAATTCGCAAACTTTGACAAATTGTGGAGTTTTATTGCGCCTCAGACGCAATTCCATGCTCCCCAGGAGCACATCAATGCGCCCCGGGCGCATCGTTCAAATTTTAAAACTGACCAAACTTTGCGATTTTGTCATGGACACTCCCGAACTCCAATTTTTACGTGGTTTGAACCTTTGAAAAGATTTCCAAGCATACTTTCTAACCAAATTAGTTTAGCCTATAAATTATTTATACATGCATTAAAATAAATGACGATTTTACTCTCAATAGGTCAAAAAATAAATTAATTTGGGAAAAATCCTTGAATCACAATAATTTTAAATCGGATCAAAACTTATTTTATATCGACAAAGAGTTTATTCAAACTACTAAAATATGGTGAAGTGATGGTGGTATAGGTTGTGGAGGGGTTGTGTTACAGTGACAGTGTTGGGGGTGGAGCGGTGGTAGTAGTTCTCCGTTGATCTTCGTAGTGGTCTGCTTACTACACACTTTTTATGAACTAAACTTTATTATTATTACGTTTGGATTCCACTATCTTTTAATACTTTGAAAATCCTCTTTATCAATATATGATAGGTCTTTATCCCAATTAGAATGAGCGAGATGCAAGCGTTGTAGCGAAATGATTATATTTTTGACTCACCGAGGGCAAATTGGTCATATCCTTTTGATATTCAAATAAATTTGATCCAAACTACTTGGGTTATAAAGTAGACTCCACATGTTTTCTAACAGTTCAAACCTTACAAAAATCGGAGTTCAGGAGTGTCCGAGACAAACCTACAAAGTTTGACCAATTGTGGAGCTTTATTGCGCCTCAAACGCAATTCCATGCACCCCAGGCGCCCATCAATGCGCCTCGGGCGCATCCTTCAAATTTCAAAACCAACCAAACATTGCGGTTTTGTCACGGATACTCCCGAACTTCGATTTTTACGTTGTTTGAACCGTTGAAAAGTTTTTCAAGCCTACTTTCTAACAAAGTAGTTTGACTTAAAAATTATTTATATACATCAAAGGATATGACAATTTTACCCTCAATAGGTCAAAAAATAAATTACTTTAGAAAAAATCCTAGAATCACAATAATTTTAAATTGGATCAAAACCAATTTTATATCAATAAAGAGAGTATTCAAATACTAAAATATTGCAAAGTGATGGTGTTATGGTGGATTTGGATTGAAAAGTGGAATAGTAACTTATTTTTCGTCTTTATTTGAAAAAAATTCGCATTTTTTAGTTTTGCGTAAAACTTTTGTGACTTATTGATTCGTCTCGGCGAGAGGAATTGAAAAAGTATAAAATTTTGAACAAAACTCATACTTTTTTAAAAAAAGACACAACTAAGTAAAAAAAGTTGTCTTTTTGACTTATTTTCGTCTTTATTCAAAAAATTATGAGTTTCGATCAAAAAATTTTACTTTTCCGATTCCTCTCGTCGAGATAAATCAATAAGTCACAATGTTTGACACAAAACAAACAAATGCAAAAAAAAATTCAAATAAAGATTAAAAAATAAATAAATTGGGTAACTTTTCAATCCAAACTAGGCCTTGTGGAGGAGTTGTGTTACAGTGACAATGCCGGTGGTGGAGGGGTGGTAGTAGTGCGCGCTCCATTCATCTTCGTAGTGTTCTGTTTACTAAGCATTTTTCAAGAGCTAAATTTTATTATTTTTATGCGTGGATTCCACCATCTTTAAGTACTTTGAAATTTCTCTTTATCCGTATATGATAGGTCTTTATTCCGTTTGAAATGAGGGATATGCGAGCGTTTTACCGAAAGTAAATTTTTTTTACTCACTGAGAGTAAATTGGTCATAGCTTTTTTATGTTCAAATAAATTTAGATCCAATCCACTTGGGTAAGAAAGTAGACTCCACAACCTTTCTTACAGTTTAAACCTTGCGAAAATCGGAGTTCTGGAGTGTTCGGAACAAACCAGCCAAGTTTGACCAATTATGGAGCTTTATTGCGCCCGAGGCGCATCCTTCAAATTTCATAACCAACCAAACTTTGCAGTTTTGTCACGGACACTCCCGAACTTTAATTTTTACATTATTTGAACCATTGAAAAGCTTTTCAAATCTACTTTCTAACCAAATTAGTTTGGCCCAAAATGTTTTCACATCAAAAGATATGACAATTTTACCCTCAATAGATTGAAAAATAATTTTTTTTTGAAAAAATCCTTGAATAACAATAATTCTAAATTGAATCAAAACCTATTTTATATTGATAAAGAGGGTATTCAAACTACTACAAGATATGGTGCATTGATGGTATAGATTGTGGAGGGGTTGTGTTACAGTGACAGTGTTGGTGTGGAGGGGTAGTAGCAGTGCTTCGTTGATCTTCGTAGTGGTCTGCTTACTATGCATTTTTCACAAACTAAAAATTACTATTATTTTTACTCTTGGATTTCACCTTCTTTTAGTACTTTGAAAATCCTCTTTACCCATATATAATAGGTCTTTATCCCATTTATAATGAGGGAGATGAAAGTGTTTTACCAAAATGATTAATTTTTCGACTCACCGAGGGTATATTGGTCATATCTTTTTGATGTTCAAATAAATTTAGATCCAAACTACTTGTGTAATAACTCCGATTTTCAGTAAATAAAAAAATCTCGTTTTGTATATTCGGAAATTCTTTATTTATTCTTGGGTGCTTAATAGATTTCTTTTTAAGTTCTTATAATCCGTCATAATTAGATTTAAGTCGTTGTAATTTTATTTCTTGGCTAGAAATCCTATTTAACTTCCGACCGATCGTTCGAAAAACCCTAACTACCAATGCACCTAGT
>JAOTQK010000019.1:29012404-29022683 GCA_025642025.1 Rhododendron ferrugineum
TCCATGATATTAAATACTTATTTATCTCCCCACGTTAAGATTACAGATACCCGTTGATTAAAATAAATTACTAACAGTATTACGGTGACAGTGTTGGCTGTGGAGGGGTGGTAGCAGTGCTCAGTTGATCTTCGTAGTGGTATGATTACTACACATTTTCACGAACTAAACTTTATTATTTTTACGCTTGGATCTCACTTTTTTTAGTACTTTGAAAATCCTCTTTTTGTATATATGATAGGTCTTTATCCCATTTAAAATGAGAGAGATGTGAGCGTTTTACCGAAATAATTTATTTTCGACTCACCGAGGGTAAATTGGTCATATCTTTTTGATGTTCAAATAATTTTAGATCTAAACTACTTGGTTTGGTCATATCTTTTTTATGTAGACTCCACAAGCTTTCTAACAGTTCGAACCTTACGAAAATAGGAGTTCGAAGACAAACCCACAAAGTTTGACCAATCGTGAAGGTTTATATTGCGCTCCAGGCGCACTTCATTGCGCCCCGAACTTTGCGGTCTAGGATCTACATGCATACTTTGAGCATTCTTTATTTTTATTAATCTGCAGAAACGAAATCTGGGAGGTTCTTGGTTCTGTTACATTCTCCAAAAAGTGGATATTCTGGTTGCTTTAGGTTATTTTGTTGGCTTCTTGTCAACATCCACTAGTGTTCTTGTTTTTGTTTGTTTTAGCAGCATGTTAGAAGAGTCTTGTGTTTTCTCTGCTTTTTTTCCCTATATATTATACAGAATTTACATTGTAATATTCATGGTAATAAAATTTCTTTTGTCATTAATAAAAAAAGACGCACTGGACGTCCTCTTATTGTTGGAGTTATTTCATAAAATCCACAAACGAATAATTACAAACACATCTGCGGACATGCAATATTGACTCTTGCCAAATTGAAAACATCAACAAAGTTTTCTTGCTTCCCACATATTAAGGGCAGCTTGCATCTTCAGTTTATTCCATCACCACATATCGAAGAGTACTACATGTTCAATACTCAACCTTTTTTTAGAAAAGAAGAGAGAGAACGAAAGATATCGCCAAGAAGTACCGTTTTTTGATTGTCAAATCCGAGTGGGGGATGCGCGACAACGTGCAATGCATAAGCGCAAAGTTTACCATAATTTGAAAGAGTGTCTCCTACAAGATAGAAACATGTATAATCCCTTGCATTCAAGTTGGTACTTGCTCGATCTTGTACAAGCATCTGGAACATCAACATTATATTCGTGCAGACAAGTCGCGAGAGGTTTGTCGAGGTTGGGATTTTTATTTTGCGCTATTAGGGTCTGGATCTTGTTATACTGGTGTCTCTAGCATGTGAACGGGTCAAGTCAATCGCGATGCGTCCAAGACCGGTATATGTGGCTGATCGACCGTCGGACCTTAAAGCCGCACGGCAAAAGGAAGGATTTACGGATCTCGCACAAACATTGTCAACCAAATCTATGGTGCACCAGCAGAAGATTTAGTCATTCATTTACTTTGATTGCACGAAGGCATTTGGGGATTACATAAATCATGAGGGTGGATTTCCCATTTAATTATTTAGCTTTTTTAGTTCGTTATTTAATGGTGTGTAACAGTAGAGGATTAGGCTGATAAGAGATCAACCATATACAATTAGCATGAGAAATACCAAAAAATTGGCCAGAGTTACCACTGCTATTGTTTGATATTTGCCCTGCAAACGAGCTGAGCTTGTAGTGTTTGAGCTTGGTTAGTTTTCTAAACAAGCCTAAAACTCGAGTTCGAGCTAGGCTCGTTTTCAAACGAGCCAAGCTCGGTTTATTTACTTTAGAGTGTTGAGTTTGGCTTGTTTAGTACACGAGCCTAAATCTTGAACTCGAGCTTGAGTTCGGCTCGATTACTAAACAAAGCCGAGCCAAGCCATTAACTAGTTGAGCTTCGAGTTACTTGCAAGTAGCTCGGTTCATTTGCAGTCTTAATTGATATTATTGGCGGAAAGAGGAAAAAAAAAGGTACCGCGTCTCGGTAGTACTAATTAATTAAGTCCGCATCAGCTATTTCATAGAAGAGAGAAACTTATTTACGGCGGAGCTCACGGCTTCGCGCAATCTCAGCCATTCGTTTTGGCAATCAGTGGTCCGGATTTTAAAAAAAAAAAAAAAAACTATTTGCAGCGAAGAGTTAAACTCTTCTAGTGAATAGTTTTTTCAAAATCCGGACCATCCAAAATACATTTGAATGCGCGTAATTGAGCGCCGTAAATTATTTTCACGGCTCTGCAGTAAAAAAGTTCTCTTCATAAAATCCCAAGATGAATAACTGCATACACATCTACTGATCTACTACGGACACCAGATATTGAAACTGTACAAAAAATGAAAACATGCATCACGAAAACTTATTCAGTTTATAAATTGGGGCAGCCACCATATTTTAATACATGTTCTACACTCGACTTTTGCTCAGAAGATAAGCGAGACTACGAAAGAGATCACCAAAAACCACTGTTTTTTTGTTTATGCTTCCGAGTGGGGAGGCTCCAAACGCATTTTGACAAGCTTTACCAAGACTCGAAACAGCTTCTCCTGCAGTAGAGAAACCTTCATAATATCTTTCACCCAAGCTGGGCCCTGCTCTTTCACAAGCAAATAGAGCTTCCCTATATTTCTGCTCACAAAACGCGAGCGGTTTCTTGAGGCCAGGATCTTGAGTTTGCGCTATCAGGACCTTGATCCTGTTACTGGTGGCTGTAACATGTCTGCGCGTCAAGTCAATCGCGATGTATCCAAGGCCGGTAAGATCTGATACGACAGATCGAACATCAGACCTCAAAGCTTCACGACAAATAGGGGGACTTGTATTTAGAATACAAACTTTGTCAACCAAATCAAATGCGCCCATCACACATGAACATGAGAGACTCGACAAGAGTAAAACTAACAAGAAGAAAGTACGAGGTATCCGTGCCATTTCTTCCTCTTACACCCCTTTTGTATCTATAATTATTCTTGTGTGTGTGCACGCACGGGCATATACTTTTGAGGCAAAACCAAGGCGCCTATATATTCATATATATAGGTGCACCAAAAGAATATATAGTCAAATAATTTACAATATTGATTGCATGCACAAAGGCAAATGGAATTGCAGAAATCACAAGGGTGGATTCCCATTAAATTTTATTTAATTCTCTATTTAGTGGTCAAATTTGCTAGTCCCATTTAATTTGTTAGTTCCATTCCCTGCACTTGGATGCCTTTATTTAGTGGGGCAACATTATCATCTATTTATCTCTATATATTTCACTTGAATAAACTCACACGATCGACTTCGTGTGATCAGTGAAACTAAAATAAGTATTCCTCATTTTTTACATAAGTACTTATTTTTTGAATTAAAGATGATGTATTGTGAGAGAATGACGTGTCTCGTAAAACGAAAAATATGTTCTGAAAAATAAGAATCTTAGCGGAACAGAGCCTTCGTCTACTGATTATTAAAATTCTATAACATTATGCAGGCATCCTAAGCAGCATGTAGACAATGGATTCTTTTTTCCTTTTTGAACTTTAATAACTTTCCATAATAGAATTGACAATATAAATTCCTGACGGAGTAATTGAAGTTCAAGATGGTCAAAAAATGTTAAATATATGTCCATGAAATTACCAACACAACGATTGTGCGCGTAGCATTTTTTATGGAAATTCAAGATCACTACTAGAATAATAGATAAAGATAACACTAAAAACATTAGAAAGACCACAGTTTTGATGAAACCGTGATAAAGAAATGTGAGGTGAATTTTTAATGTCACTTTGCTAATAAAACCGTGATAATTAACATTTATTATCACAGTTTTAGTAGAACCGTGATTATATTTGTTTAATTTAACCACATTTTTTTACAAGCGTGATAAGAATGTATTTATTTAACCACACTTTCTTATAGGCGTGATAAAATGTATCTATTTTAATCACGCTTTATTACAACTGTGATAGAAACATCTCTATTTTAACCACACTGTTTTACAAGCGTGATAAAATGGGTCTGTTCTAACCACGCTTCTTTGCAACCGTGATAGAATCTTTCTTGTTTGATCTAACCACGTTTCTTAACAACTGTGATAAAAGAGCAAGGCAAAATTATTTCAAATCCGAAACTTTATTTAGCCCTGCCTCTTTCGTGGTCTTCTGTTTCCCAAAAGAACCCTAGTCTCTCCCCAATTCATCACAACTCTTTCGCTCACACAGATCACGGCGCCTCGTGATTTCTCGCACTCCACCACCGTCCTCGGTCCTCCGCCATCCACCACCGTAGCATCACCGATCTGAGGTCCTGCAACATCACTCGATCTCCTCTGTAAAGCCTCTGAATCACGGGTTACATTCTCTCTCTCTCTCTCCGCCGATTTTTTGTAACTGACGTTCACACAATGGATCTGTACGTAACAACAAAATTTTCAGGTCGTTTGGGCTTTGTGGTTTTGTAAATCGTCCATTAAATCTTCCTATGGTAATATTTACTTGTGATTCTCGTTTATATGTGCTTCAACTCTTAGTATCCTGGTTTTTAATGTGAATGTATAAGTGCACATATAAGCATTGCGAGGTTTCAAGTGTTCGTGGATTGATCTCGATTTGATTGTATGGACGGAAGCAGTTATGATTTAATATTTACTTGTGTTCGTTTTGTTTGGCAGTAGAAGATTGGATTTTGTTGATAAGTTCATAACCAAAGGCTGAGTTCCAAACTAGCTGATTAGTTGTTGATTTTTACGTACTCGCATGTATTAGGGAAAGGATGAGTGTTCTTTGCTGTTTAGCCAAAAATTGAAAACGGCGACCATTAGTATTATTTATGGATATGTTATTCACAAACTTGTGGTTATATTAGTGCTTGGAAGAACAAGATCTTGATTTGGTTTCTCTATATATAATCTTTAATTAAAGACCACCGTTTCATAGAAAACGTGATGAATGCTTTCACACGTTCTATGAAAACCCTAGTGGGAAGGGAGGAGACTCCTCTCTCTAACAACTGCCATCGATCATCTCCCACTACCACCGTCATATTTGCCCAACCTTGCGATGTGGCAATTTGAACTTGAAGATCGATGACCTCAATCGTGCAATTGCCACCTGTAGATTATAGATTGACCTCTGTTTCATCGTTTTCTGTGGCAAACATTCTCTTTAGATTTCTTAATCTCTTCTCCCTGATTGTCACTTCTTTGATCTAGGGTTTGGGGCTAGGGTTAGTTTGAGTCAGGTCTTATGTATCTATTTCCTTGTTTTATAGTCTTTCAAGGTTTTAGAATTGAGATAGAGTTAATTTGTTAGTTTTCCTAATTGCTGTTGTGGTTCCCATCGACGCTTTTTGCTGCCAATCACGTGTTTGTTAATTTGCCGCAGTAAAGAGGAGAGTAGATGATCAAGTGGTGGAAGTTCTCGAGCAAGAAAAATGGAACAGGTTGTCGATTCCACTCCTATACACTATGTACCTCAAAATCATAATTTCCATTCATTATATTACAATGTTTTTTTGTTAAGTTGATGTTGCTCAATTTGTTGTGGTTTAGAATTAATCTTTTTATGTTTACCTCCCGCTTCTGTACCTTTCAGAACACTAATTGTCTAATGTCTTCGAACATTTTATATAATGAGGTGCATGAATGAGTTGGTTAGAGACTAGAGCATCTTAAACAAACAGAATGTATTGCTTTTGCCTTTTAGTATTATATATTGCTTTTCTGGTGCATTTTTTTTTTTGTTTCACTCTTTGTTGCAGTTCAATGCATGAAACAAGCATGGACACCGAACTCGATATCATGTGAGACAAGTGGATCAACTTTCTCCTATAAGGTAACTATTGTAGCTAATTAAGTTGGCTTTGTTCTGTTCTCTTACCCATGCAGTTAACTTGGATCAAGCATGAGGTTTCCATGGCAATCCTATGCAAGTACGTATGCATCTTTCACATTTGAAGGACCTTGAACATCAATGAACATAGTAACCTGAATTTATTAACAGTTTATTGCTATTTTTATTTTCCCTTTTTATTTTTTGTACTATGCTTCCCATATGATTAATTGGTAGCTAATTTGATGTGTTCTTAGCTTGCTTATCTGAAAGTTTCTTTGTAATGATCGATGATTGTTTGTGTGGAATTTGAGACCAATAATTTGGGAATATTGTCTTCTTCTTTTTTCGCCTACATTAATAGGCAATACATTGGTTTGCCTCATGGGTTTCTTGTGTGCATGTAGGTTTGGTGATGCTCAAGAGATTGATGAAACATATCAAGTACTTGAAGAATCATTGGAATGGAGTGCTGCTACACGAGGGAACTCGAAGCTTTCAAAGATCAGCAGTTGAGAGTATATTTTGTAGACAATTAGTAACATATCACTATGAAACTTTTGTACTAGCCTTTGTACGTAGTTGTGTTGTGTTAATAAAAGTTGAGGCTCATTCTGTGAGTTCCAATTATTATGTGGACCTTGTATTTTATGTATTGAAGTATATTGGTGGAAATGAATTGTTTAGATAAAGTGGAAAAGTATATATGGCTGCAATATTTTTTTTTTTTAAATTCTGTTGGAGAAAAGATCTCAGTTCTTTGAAACAAGCGTGATTGTATAATTATGCATTTATCACGCTTTTTACTAAAATGTGTGATCTTTTTCAACTAACGATCACGGTTATAAAAAAAACTGAGATCTTACCTTCAAATAAGATCACGGTTTCAAGAAATAATGAGATCATTACTACTATATTAATCACGTTTTTTGAAGTTTAATCACAGTTTTGAGGTTCTTTTTATCACAGGTAAAAACCGTGATAAAAAAAGGAGAGGAAACAATAACGGCTCCATAGACCACGGTTTTAAAACCGTGATTAATATGAAACAATCACGGGTAAAAACCGTGATCTTTATGCCTTTTCCTAGTAGTGGATGGTCAAAATGGACTTTGAAGTTCGATTCTCGAGAGTAATTGAAGTCCCTTGAATGTTTAGCATGTCTTATAGTAGTATTTTACACATCTATCTATACTTTATACTATACTATATATTCAAAAATGCTACTCACACAATAATTCACACACAACACAAAACACAACCTCTCACATATATACATGTGGGTCTCACACACACTACTATGTGTGTACGGATCCCACATGTATGTGTTTGGATTATTGTGTGTGTAGCATTCTTGATATATATTAAAGTAAAGTGGTCATTAGTGAGGAAGGCTCTTATCGCGACAAGACGTCCCTTAATTTCTTACATCTTGTAATTTTAAAATTTCCAAGAAAATATGCTCCATTGGCGTAATAAATGGAAGAATGGTAGGTAGAATCCATAGGATTGATTAATTTTCGTAAATTAGGAAATATTTTGACAAGTTAATTGGATTCTAATTTTGGTGTACTTTTACTGTCCATATGGGGTATATATATTCTTTATTTTGAATATGCAAATTATAGTATAGAAATAGATTACCAACAATGAAAAAAGAATCATGCATATTAGAGGAATGTCGTTACCATAAAAATTAAAAACCAACGCGGAAAAAGGAATTAGATAAAGTATTTGTTAAGGTCCTCGCACTTTATATATGGGTGGGATATTCCACCAGTGAGCAAATTGGGTCAGGAAAATTGTGGGACTCGCGGCTTCAACTTTTCAATTAAGAACCATTTTTCTGCAAAATAGATCCTGCTAAAAGGAAGAAATTCTCATTATTCTGCAAGATTATTTTCAAGAAAACACACACAGGAAAATAAATGGGAGAATTGCATTTTTCTAGTACTTCACCTCACTTCACTTTTTCCTGGAATCTATTTCCCACACAACATCCCGACAACTAAACGGAGCCTCGGAGAGTATGCAAATTGATATATATACTCTCTTCTTCTTTTTCCATTTCTCGACCGCCATATTTAAAAACACCTTCAAAACGGACCCTAGCCCAATTCTCCGTATTTAAATGGGAGAAATAGACAATTAAGAGTATGTAACTCCTTTGAAAATCAAATAAAGTCCCTCGAGAAATCACAAAGGGTCCTTTTATGAGAAGGGCCGTGTTTGCGACAAGTGGCACAATTTATTTGGATTGTCATTAAAAAAATTTGCAACACGTGTGAGATATTCTTATTACTACTCTCTTAAATTATATTCATTCATATAGATTATGTTATTCAAAAATTTACCTTTATTTTTTACATTTTGACTTTTGAATTGATGGCGCAATCAACACCGAATTTGGGTCATACGAAAAATCGAACATAACACTGAGAAATTATTTTTTTATTGATCACCATAAACACTCAGAAACGGTAACTCTCTTGCGTACTGTTGCGACCGCAATTCTCACATAATTTTTTTAAGAACTAAACTAGTTTAATCCTCCAGACTCCAAACGGGCTCCAATAACTAAAATGATACTGCAAAGGCCTTCCAACTTGTTATTCGCGTCTCGAAGCTGCTTTGGTTCCGCTGGAGGTCCTTCAAAACTATCTTCACAAGTATCTGGTCCGTCCAAGGCAGCCGAGGCCCTAGTCCTAAAAGTACCGATGTCACGAGCATTCAAAGACGTTCGGGCTTGATTAAGGTTGTCAATGGTGTCTCCGTAATTTTCAGCGCACGTATCGTATCGCCCTTTCAATTTAGGGCTAGTGGCTCCCCTGGAAAGCGCGGGGATGAGCTGGTAGGCAGTTTGTTTGGCATTTGATTGTGCTATGTCAATTGAGATTAGGGCAAGGCCTTTGAGGTCTGCTCGGGCGGAACGACGGTCGGATCTCAAGGCCTGTAAACATAGCGACGGGTTTTGAGTTTTGGAGCAAATTTCACTGATCAAATCACTTGTTGAGAGGCTAATGGAGAGAAACAATTGCAAGAGAAAAAACAAGGAGGAGAAGGTATTGAAAGAATAGGTCGCCATTCCTACAAGTATTTCAATTTCAATACTTTATATATGGACTAAGATTACACTTAACCTATATATAGTTTTTGAAAGACGAAATGTAAGGGTAACAAAATAATGGTGAAGTAACTCCTAGTTATTCATTCAACGTTACCAAAATCTTGAATTCCATTTCAAGATTATATTGGATTATATTGAAATACAAATTGGATTATATTGAAATATGGTTAGTAATCTATAGTTGATTGCATACCTAATTAACCCAACTTAATTACTTGGTCGACAAAAACAATGATTACTTCAGTAATCAATTACTGTAGTTGTTATGGAAATGTTGGTTAAGATATACTCCCTCCGTCCAGCAAAGTTTGGCACTTATGTACTTTTGTTTGTCCCATAATATTTGGCTAGTTTGAAAAATTAATAGAAAAGTTAGGTGAACTTTCCACTTTACCCATTTCTTTTGCACACTAGACAACAATCAATTTTTTTTTTTTTTTGGAAAGGACAACAATCAATTCAAACAAAAGTACACTTTTGATTACCGTGCAGTACACTTTTCATTCAATTTTCAATTTGGGAGCCACAAATCAGCGCCAAAACTTTTGGCATCTGACACCCAATTTGAAAAATAGTTGTGAAAGTATTTTTTTTTATGAGACAAAAGTTGTGAAAGTACAGTACACATGGGTAGCATTGGAAAGTTTCCTCATTAATTGTACATCAAATTTTTTCTCTTAAAAATTGGATTTTTCAAAAGTGCCAAACTTTGCGAGAGAAAAGAAGTAATAAAGTCTCTAATATTCATAAGAATCATTTATGATTGACACACCAAGCTATGGACCAGACAAGCTATCAATACCATTTGCAAAATATTTTAAAGGTTACATTGGGTTATTTCCCAAATAAAGTTTAGCTGGTCCGAAAACCTGGTTATTAAAAACCTAATGACGACAATACCGAGAAGATGCCTATACGAACGGCTGGGTTCGTTATTCGAAGCCTAAAAGGAAACCACATAATTTGTACAAACAGTCCAGATATCTACACGTTCAGAGAATTAAGGAAATTTCCTAGGACCCTCCTCTGCTTAAATATGATCCTTGGGGGACCCATTTTATTGTACGTACCTATAATATGCAAAACAGAAGGAATCATCCTCGAACCATCAGCAGCGTTTTCAATACTTCTCTCACTGCTTCATTTTCGCCTTCAAAATAACGTAGAAACATGCACGTACGTACGTGAAAAAGTTCCACTAATTAACCAGTAGCCATCCTCTCTCTCTCTCTCTCTCTCTCTCTCTCTCTCTCTCTCTCTCTGTGGAGTTTGAGGCCCTAAAGAGTGCCTTTCGTGTACATGT
>JAOTQK010000019.1:29024779-29036343 GCA_025642025.1 Rhododendron ferrugineum
AGCATACTTCCTAATATAAAACCTCCTAACTTTATGACTGGTAAATTCTTTCAATTGATTGTTTTTAGGTTGTTTCCTTAAAAGTTTGATTATCTTTTTGAATTTAAATCAACTCAATAATTGATTTCTGTCCAAAATTGATTTCCTTACATTCAATTCAATATTTGCTTTTAATTTGTTTCCTTTTAGGTTGATTTTCCTACAGTCATATTCGAAAAGAAAATAATATAGGATCTTATGAATGCAACATGGTATTGGGTTTTAATTTGTTGGCTCGAATTTATGTGATTTGGATGCTCATTGGTAGTGTCGTACACTACCAATGAAAATAGCGACGAGGGATCGAAAACAAAAACCTTTTTATGATAAAAAAAAAAACTTTTTGTACTTCAAATGCATTGCTTCGTGCCTTTGGGCACGGCCAATCCCTAGTGTAAAATGTTTTACAATGTAAAATATTTTTTCAGAAAATAAATTTCAAACTTTTATTTTCCGGTGTTTAGTTGGCACATAAAAAATATTTTCAGAAATCGACAAAATAGTGTAGAGAGAGAGTTATGAGAATAAGAGAATTGAATGTGGTTCAGGACTGATAATTGAGGAAACTGAGCAGTGAGAATTGCAGTAGAAAGTAGCGGGTTCATTTCGAAAAATATTTTACGGAAGATTTAAGGTTAAGTCATTTTCATCCAATTAGTGAAAAATATTTTATTCCTCATTTTTTATACAATCAAACACCGGAAAATAAATAAAATATTTTACCGAAAAATATTTTACATCGAAACAAACGGAGACACAAAATGTAGTCAACTCCAAGAAAATTTTTCATTAATTTCAATTTTACCAAATTAATATTGCCAAGATATTCAAATGCAGTGCCTTCACATGATCCAACTCAACTACGACTATAATCTCAATTTAATTATCTGTGATTTTCTCCACAAAATTTCTTCATTTTACTATTAATGTAGGTCAGAGAGGCTATTGGACTCATTTAAGTATGTTTACAGTTGAAGTTACAAAGAAGAATACTACTAGTATTAATGACAAAAAACATATGAGAAAATCTTTTCAACGGCGGAGCCGTGAATAGTTGTTGAAGGAGCCAATTGCAACCGTTCAAAAGTGTTTTGGACGGTCTAAATGTTAATAAAACTTTTCCGGGGAAGAGTTAAACATTTTCCCTGAAAAGTTTCATTAAAATCTAGACCATCCAGAATACTTTTGGACAGTCACGATTGGTTGTTGCTGTAAACAACTTGTTCATAGCTGAGCCGTGAATAAGTTTCTCTCTAAACATATAGATATAGTGGGATTTTTTTCGACCAACCAGAAAATGCAGATATTATATATAAGAAAATAGTACAATTAGAACAGACACTATTGATCCGGAAATTATAGTGGAATTATATGAAGTGAACTCCCCCAAATTATATTAAGTGTATGGACACTAATTAACATGGTGCAACAAGAACCACGGGAATTGGCGCAATAGTAGTCACCTGCTAATCGGGGGTTCCAGGAAATCTTTGTTCTTGGCTTCGACTCTCACTAATGTGTTATCAATTTCTGTGATGAGTCATTCTACACTACACTTTGTCCAAGCTTTACTGCTAGCGGACGGCAGGTTAGTCTTTCGAATTAGTTGGTATATTGGACGAGGTACCAAGTTCCCACCACACACACACACACACACACACAAAAAAAGAGTACAATAAGCATTCCGTGGATGAAATTCACATGAAAATGGAACATAATACCTAAGAAGCTACTTGTGGAAGTGTGTGTACCACAGTAGCGTGTTATCAATTTCTGTGTTGGGTCAATGTCCTCCGCTAGGGGACCGCGGGTTGGTCTTTCAAATTAGTTGGTATCTTGGATGTGATACCCAGTTATCAAAAAAACTAGTGTACAAATAAGCATTCAGTGGATGAAATTCACATGAAAAATAAAATGGAACATAATATTTTAAAAGTTACTTTCATTGATCTCATGCAATGTCGTACAGGCGTTACCACATGACAAAACCAGTCTCTCTATACAGACTTCAAACTAGCCCCAATAACCAAAACAATATCGCAAAGGTCTTTAAACTTCTTATTTGCTTCCTTAAGCTTTGATGGCTCATTTGGTGGTCCTTCAAAGCCATCTTCACAAGTAACTGGTCCATCAGAAGCAGCCGAGGCTTCAGACCGAAAAGTCGAGATATCGGAAGCGCTCAAAACCTTCTTGTTCAATATCTGCCCGGCTTTGTTAAGGTCATCAATGGCACCTCCATAAAGTTCAGCACAAACGTCGTAACTTCCTTTTAATGAACTGTCAGTTGCTTCCTTCATAAGCGAGGCAATGAGGTTGGACGTATGTTTAGCATTTTTTCTTGCTATGTTGATTGAGATTTTGCCAAGGCCTCTTAGGTCTGCACGAGCAGAACGAGTGTTGGATTTTAAAACTTGTAGACACAGTGAGGGATTTCGGGTTTGGGAACAAATTTGATTAATTAGAGTAGTTGTTGGTTTCCTGTTTGGCCTTGCATCGGAGAGGCAAATGAAAAGAAACCATGGCACAAGAGAGACCAACAAGGAGGAGTAGATTTTGAAGGAATAGACCATTTCTCTGTTGGTTTACAATTCAAAATCTGCTTTGTTTTTGTTTTGCTCTACAAAACTTGGGTATTACAATGGCATTTAAGTATGTTTAGAGTTGAAGTTACAAATTAACAAGAATACTCTTAATGACGAGAGTGTATTCACAATAAATGTATTCTTGCACAATTAATTAATGATCGAAGATCTTGCAAAAGGGATATATATGCAAACAATACAACAACAATTGGGGTAGTTTTTTTCTTCTTCTTTTTTTCTCTTAAGGGGTTTTTGATCTCAAGGGATGTAAGTGATGAAGGGAACAAGTGCTTTTGACCGGACCGGAGCAAAAGGGAAGTGCATCATGTATCATCATCTTTCAAAATTCAACCTGGACTCCATAACAGTTGCTGTCAATACAAGCACAAACTCCCAGCTTAATTACATACACATCTAGTCCCGTCATGGATAGCCTACCTTTGACCGGAGCAAAGATGGGAATAGTTGAGATGCGCATAAGGTGACCGGACACTCCTAACCATTGAACTAATAAAAAATTACCATTTAGACCTTAAAAATCCTGTAAAAACTTGTGGTTCCCTTTCAGCTCTCTCACTCGAGTCTATTTCTGCAACAAATTGCCAGTGTTCTGACAAAGAGCTCACTTTTGAACTGATCAATTCTCACCAATGTAGGAGAGAGATTATACGGTACGGTCTCATTTTTTTTTTATCTGTAGCCCGCTTGGAAACAACAATCAAAGCAGCTCATTTTGATACGGAGTAAAAGAGAGCTACCTAACGCACTGCAGGGTCTAGAGAAAGAATGTACACAGCCGTATCTTAGCAAGAAGAGACTGTTTCAGTGACTCGAGCCCGTGACCACCGAAACACATAAGAACAACCTTGCCGTTGCGTCCAAGCCATGGTCGCCGATGCGCCCAGGCCGCCCTTCAATTCTGGTACAGAGTGCATTGTAAAAATGGGCACCACGAGAAATTTAACTTCAAACCCTGGTGAGAGTTTCAACACACACACACACACAGGGAGAAAGCTGCAATATTACATTAACTTCAGGTTCCCTTGAATTGTTATTACACATAAAAACACAGGTGAGAAAGCAACCAAAAGAATCCTGCGACTGTATGTGAATTATGATGTGTGGGGAAAAGCAAATATTTAATTGGGCACTCGGAACTACTCGAGTAATAACTCTTGGAAATCTGAAAGCCTTTTAGGTCTAACACTCTCAACTAAATAGAGAAACAAGAGCAAAGTAGAGATAACACATCATCTAAATGTGAATGGGCTTGTCATATGTGGCCATGGCAGCCTCTTTCAGCGCCTCGCTCATAGTCGGATGCGCATGGCACGTGCGTGCAATGTCCTCACTTGACGCTCCATACTGCAACGCCAGCACTGCCTCGTGAATGAGCTCCCCAGCATTTGGAGACATTATATGAACCCCCAATATCTTATCACTCTCTTTCTCAGCCAAAATCTTAACCAATCCCTCAGCATCATCTATTGCCTTGGCCCTGCTATTTGCCAAGAAAGGAAACTTCCCAACCCGGTAATCAACCCCGAGTGCCTTCACTTGTTCCTCAGTCTTTCCGACATACGCCACTTCCGGGTGCGTATATACAACTCCGGGGACCAGATCGTAGTCCACATGGCCTTCTTTGCCTGCTATGAACTCCACGCATGCAACTCCATCCTCTTCTGCTTTATGGGCTAACATTGGCCCAGGAATGACGTCTCCTATTGCATAGACTCCTTGTACGTTAGTCGAGAACCGTCCGTTAACTATGATTCGACCAACCTTGTCAGTTTCCACTCCTATCTTGTCCAATCCAAGCCCAGACGTAAATGGAGTCCTGCCTGCAGAAACAAGAACAACATCAGCTTCCAGTGTACTCCGCTCACCGCCAGCAGCTGGTTCAAGGGTCAACTTCACGCCATTTCCAGAAGTGTCAACTGATACAACCTTAGTTTTCAGCATAAACTTCATCTTCTGCTTCTCAAGGGTGCGTTGGAATTGCTTGCGTATTTCACTATCCATGGTTGGAACGATGTCGGCTGCAAATTCGACAACTGTGACCTCCGAACCAAGACGGCCCCACACTGAGCCCATCTCAAGGCCAATATAGCCAGCTCCAATGACTATGAGTTTCTTTGGGATTTCCGACAAAGCTAAAGCACCAGTCGATGATACAATCCTCTTCTCATCAATGGTAATCCCAGGAAGAGACTTGACGTCAGAACCAGTAGCAACTATTATATTTTTGCCTTTCACAACAGTGTTCTCACCTTCCTGGGTATCGACAGAGACTTCAGAAGGAGAGATGAATTTTCCATAACCTTTAACGTAGTTTACTTTGTTTTTCTTAAAGAGACCTTCAATACCACGTGTCAGATTAGTTACAGCTTTATCTTTTTGGGCCATCATGGCAGGTAGATCAACTTCAACAGAAGGAAACTTGACACCATGGTTGGCAAATGAATGCAGGGCTTCATGGTACATGTGGGACGAATGAAGAAGAGCCTACATACAAAAGCAGAAGAATATAAAAAACTAATTCCAACCACGAAGCAGACACTGCCGTAGCGTTTGATTTAGTAATCAGCCTAAAGGAATTCAAAATTCAAGGACTAAGTAAATACTGAAAACACTATGACCAGAAACGAGGTGCATCCATTTAAAAGAAGATATCAGGCACCACTACTTCTGAATCAGATCAAATGAATGACTTTGATATCTGTAACACTCACTCTGACAATTATATACAGTGTTTTGTTCGCTTGAATGATTTCAAGAAGGAATGCAACGGCCATTTCTTTGCCTTCTAATGGATTGGCCATTCACCTAAAGGGGTGAATGATGATTCTATTTTCAATGTCTATAAGTTTTTTAGCAAACCAGGGAATGAAAATCCCCAAGGTATAACCTTTCTATTCTACTTTATGCCAGTGAACCAAATACTGCCCCATACGGATTTGCAGCCACAACCTACCATACAAGTACTTCCATAAGCTGAAGTATAGATACACAGACACCTCAATATAAACACCAACTAAGAAAACTAATGAACCAACTACAACAAGCCGGCGAGCCTAGTTGGCCACCATTGTACACTCTCTATTGAGTGGCCAAGGGGTCAAATCTTATCGATGGAAAGAATTTATTACTGGTTCTCTTGTATAGGAGTCTTTCGTTGTTAGTTTATTTCTTTCCCGTATGTGCTTGATTTAGTTGTTGCGGACCTCACATAATTCATAATTGATGTACTGTCCCTTTATTGTTATTGTTATTCTTTGAGTGTAATTCTCAACCCGCTCGACATCGAGCAAACTTTTAACTTACATGTCTATGACAAAACCAATACCTAAACAACCGAATGGCATCAATTTCCCTTCTATTATATTTATCCCATCAATCAAGAAAACAACTTTTCCTTTCTCATAAGATCTTCTAACTTGCGGGGAAATGTTATCGTGTTGCAGACCGGACAATCTTTTTAGAACGTGGCAGTAACTTACATGCCTATGACAAAATCAATACCTAAACAACAGAATCGCATAAATTTCCAGATAAAAACCATTAGATCTAAAAAATTAATCGAAAAATAATCACAGAAAACTACGCAGATACACAAGTAGATATGTATAATTACCTTGGAAGGGATGCAACCGACGTTGAGACACGTGCCGCCGAGAGTACCACGCTTCTCGATACACGTCGTCTTCAGCCCCAACTGGGCCGCCTTGATGGCGGCGACGTAGCCGCCTGGCCCACCTCCGATGACGACGACGTCGTTGTCGTCACCGGATCCAGACGCGAAGCCCCTCGAGAAGGAGGTTAGAGAGAGGGAGTACTTGAAAGCATCGGACGAATCGCAGAGGCTCTTCGACAGGAGCAAGGATGATTTTCTTCGGGCCAAGCTCGACATCGCCATTTTCGCCTTCTGAAAATTCGATTTCTCAGCTCTAGTCTTCTTGAGAAGAAGAAAAGAAAGTAGTCGAATTTTACCCCTCTATCGCTTTTGGTGTTAATTACACTGAATTCCCCCTGAGATTGTTCACAATTGCATTTTCGTGCGTCGGATTTTCTTAAATTATACTTACATCCCTTTCCTTGTTTTCCCAATTAGTACACGTGAAGACTTGAAGGTACCCTCCCAATTATTATGTCATTTTGCTTTTTTTGTCAGCCCTCTGGCTCTAGGAGAATCAGGTTCATAGTCATACACGTTTATATCATGTGAGAATCTAAAACAATGAAATCAACCCCAACAAACAAGGACCCATCAAAGAACATAAATCTCTCGTAATTGAGCCAAACAAATGAAACATTGTAATGCTCAGCCTTCGCTCAACCCCTTATTATCCGTGTTCAAGTTTGGCTCGAGCTTGAAAATTATTTAAGTGTAATTGTTCAAATTCGGCTCATATTTAAAGTTTTTTGATTGTGATAAACTTGACTCAGCACGTGAAGTGCCAAAGTGACAAAAGCTTTAAATAAATAAATTGTACCCCTGCACCAAAAGGCTGTTATTTTCCAACAATAGAAATTCTCAATTTCCATCTTTCTATAGGATTTGATGAAGCTCAATTTGTCATACTCACTAAAGAAGTTTATTTCTCTAGTACGCAAGAGAATAGGAAACGTACTAATTGAAAAGATCTAAAGAACGGAAGGTCAAATCTCATATCTTTCGAATATGTATTACTTGACCCTTATATTGATAACATTTATTGAATTTCCCATGTTCACGAGTGTGTCAAGTCAAACGCCTATGCTCAGGCTTGGCTCAAATTTGTAAACAAACAATCAAAAGTGATTGAGCTTGACTCTTTTTTTTTTTCTAAACAAGTTGAACAAGCCAAAAGTCAAGTCGGCCCAAACTGTTTGGTTCGTTTAGCAGCCCTATTGCTGACCTTGGTAATTAGTAATCTGCTTTTATTACCCACAAAATCCCTGACCTTGGTAATTTGTAATTTGCTTTTACTACCTATGTCTAGTGCATTTTATTCACGTGGGATTCATCCTAAAGCACATACATCGTTCCAGAAAAGTAGCTGAATTGGGACATGGTGTTGTCACTACCTTCCTCCCCAAATTTCTCTACTCAATTATTTCAACATTTTTACGCAACACATTTTGGAAAAGAAATCAACTTTTTCTTTGTCTTATGAACCTAGCCTCGTTATCCAGAGGCCAAGCACCTCATTAAAAAAGGTTAATAAGATTGGTGTTGGATAGCGCTAACATCATGGGTTAATCCCACACATAATCCCAGGACAAAATGATTAACATAAGACATTGGTGCCTGATGGATGGATGATCAAACAAAACGTGAAACAAGACAAATACACAAAATCAGATCAGAATTTCATGTACAAAATCGAGGAAGGGAGGTTCCATTCATTAGATGACTCCCAATAATTCATCACAACGATCCCCAAACAATTAATACAAAATTAACAATTTTCCCAGTAAATGCCTCCAACAAGCTATTTGCTCTAACCCTACAAAATTAGGGGCTGCTTTTTCTAACACATCTGAAGCAGCCAAAAACTGATCAACCATCTTTTCTACGAAGAGATTTCTCCGTAGAAGAATCTGTGTTTACACTAATCATTGAGGAGCTTCCTCAACCTATTCCTAGCCTCCTCAGAAAGGCTGCAGCATCTCAACCTAGGCCTCTGAGTGGCAGACTCACGACAAACAGGAGAAGTGAAGCACACTACAATGGCAGTGAGATTGTCACTTGTATTCAGTCGCAATGCTTCATTGACAAGTTTTATTGCACACTGATTTGGATCATCGTGGCGCCTTAGCTCACGTCGAACCAAACTCACTGCTTCCTCATTCGACATAACATCCCATATCCCATCACAAGCAACAATCAAGAATTCATCATCCTCTGTTAAAATGATTTGTTCAACATCTGGCTCGGCAGTAAGGGGAGATGCAGACCCGAAAGGAAGTTTCATGGACCAATCTCCTAGGGCACGTGTTACTGCCAGATCACCATTAAGGTATTCATTTTCGAAGTAACCACCCAATTCCTCTACCCTTCTGCGTTCTGGAGAATAACAAGGCCGGTGGTCTTGCGACATCTGTATTGGAACTCCTTTCCTGCAGAGAACAGCACGACAATCACCAGCATTTGCTACCATGAGATGCCTGCCAAGTAATAGGGCAGTCAGAGCAGTCGTTCCACAATAAATAGGAACATTTTGTTCCCTGGCTAATGCTTGGTCAGCCAATAGAAACGCTTTGCGATGAGAACCCTCCAATTTTTCCAAGAACAGATCATCAATATCAGATGTTTGCGGCAAGTTAGCATCTTCAAAGAATAATCTCATGGCATTGTTTTTGAGAAAAGCTGCGGCCGCATTGGAGCCACCATGTCCGTCAAAAACAGCATAAAAGGCACTTCGAATTGGGCACCCAAATAGATAGCCCAAATGAGCTGATAAATCATCAATGCAGATGTGTTCATCTTCATTGGATACCCGATATCCTTGGTCTGTGTGGCTGCCCGATCGAATGCTTGGAACAAAATTTGATGAAGACGACTCAAGAATAGTAGTTTGAAAACTAGTTTTGCAGCTCACAACCTGTTGTAACAGAAGGCAAAGGTAAGAGAGCATATCTATATATATCTCAAACCCAAGTAGATTGACAAAACAGTACATGAACTAAAGCAGCACTTTCACCAAGATAAAAGACTAATCTAGCATCCCTCAAAACGAAAGTCATAACTGACAACGCACCAATCCTAAGGACTTCTGCAAGAGTCCCAACTTATTAGCCATAGTTGAACATAGGTCAACAATCATTTCTCTTATTCTTCTCGCATCTATTTTGAAGCAACTTCTTGTGATGGATATAACGAGACTTAATACTATGTAAATCCATAGGTTATATATGCACACGGGTAGGTGTAGTGGTGAAATTCCCAAAATCAAACCCCAAATTTTAATTGCATAACTTAAGCTTTCTGCACCAATTAAAGAACACTTAGGGACTATACACCTAAACATAAAGTAAAAACACCAAGAAAACAATTCCAGTAGCTCTAATCCACTAAATTACACCTAATATCTGCATCACAAGAAAGTAATTCAAGTTATCAAGTACAATTGTTTAGATTCCTAATCATCGACAAGAAGCCAGCAAATATTTTGAAACCAAGCACTCTAAATTGTCTCAAATAGTGTCGCTTAAGAAGACGAGCAAACCCACGTTGCTTTTCGAGTTGAATGCTCCGAGTTGCCATGCCAAATATACAATTGATTTTCACCACCAAATAGGTTAAGGCGTTAAGCTTTAGAGTTGCAAACAAATACTTTCTCCAAAATATCGAACAGCTTTAGAGTTGCAAACAAATAATTTCTCCAAAATATCGAACAGCTTTAGAGTTGCAAACAAAGTTTCTTCATGGTATCTGAGCGAAACCCATTCTAGAACACTTTCACAAGGAAGAATTACCAGCCCACCTCCAAACCTCCCAAATTGCTTGGTAGAGAGAGAGAGAGAGAGAGAGGAATGGATTATGACTTAATATAGTGTTCGACCTCTCCACCAGTTAGCTTAAGCATTTTGAGCTATAACCAAATCTCCTCAATATACAAGATTAACTAACAATCCAATTAACCAATTATACACGTCACGCAGAACCACACACATACATATATACAATCCATATTATCCTACCTTCAACGCAAAAATTCAAAGTAAGTACTCCATCTGTCCGAAATCGCTGGCCCTCAGCAAAAAGTCTTGCAATTTTGAGATCAAAAAATAATAAAGTACTTCCCTGCAAAAACTTTTATAAAAAAATTTAGACCATATTAAAAACCCATGAAGTATTTTAATTTGCTGCAAAAAATAAAACACGAAAGTACTTTATTTGTCGAACCGAAAATTGCACAACTTTTCTACGGGTCCTTTAATACGGTGCACGAAAGTAATTTATTTATTCTCTAAATTGCACGACTTCTCGTAGGGGCAAGCAATTTCGAGACAGATGGTGTTATAGAAACCAACGATAAATCAAGAACCCAATTGAGAAATCGAAACGTACCGATTCCGAGAGGGAGATATCGAAGGAGACCGACTCGGAAGCGATCGGCGACGTCTTGGGCGGCGTAGAAGTGGGTGAAGAGACGTCCAAGAAGTGGTTGTCGATGGGATTGGGGACGCAGAGGTACTGAACAGAGATTATGCTGCTCTGTTGACACACTAGTTCTGCTTCCGCGGCTACCATGTTCTGATTAGACGAAAAAATTGATCGATCGATCGAACGACGGGCTTATTAGTCTTTCAGAAAGACTCTTTCTTCGTTGTTTGATTGTAGTTTGGCAAGTTGCAGGCGGAGAGAGAGAGAGAGAGAGAGAGAGAGAGAGAGGAAATTGGGAGAAATTAGGGTTCCGTATGGAAAGAAGCCTGAGTCAGGTGGTAAATTTATATGTGGGGGAGTTTGTAATGTTTACGCACGCTGGAAAGACGGCTGTGGTTTTCGCCTTGGGATTTCCAAAATCTAATTGGAGTTGGAAATTGACCCTTATTTCCTACCGCAAACTTTTTAGGGGCGTTTCCGGTAGTGAAAAATTTATAGATTTTTATTTGTGGTTGAAAAGCTGTTAGATGTTTTCGGTAGCGGATAAATTGTTGAGAAATGTCAAGTTATTTCCGGCGGTGAAAAAGTTTTTGCTAGGTATTTGAATGAAAAAGTTGTTGAGTTGGTAAAAACTTTTTTGTTAGTGGAAACTAGTCGGTAAAATGCGTTAAGTTTTTGGTGTTTTTTGTTAGTGAAAACCGTGCCAGCTCATATATTTTGGAGACCCGAAGCAAATTTTGTATATTAAGCCTCTTACATATTCATGATTTCTTTAAAAATGATAAAAGTACAAAAAATCAAACTAAAAGAATATGATTATGACAATATAAATGTAAAAAAGATATGCTTGC
>JAOTQK010000019.1:29043902-29060958 GCA_025642025.1 Rhododendron ferrugineum
GTTTACCCTCAAAACGACGTCGTTTTGAGGGTGTGGGTAGGGGCTGCTGCTCCCTCTGGGCAGCAGAGCCCCCGGATCCTGGAGAACCACACTAAGAGTTACCCCCTAGAGTATTATAGAGTAGTTGGAGGTCTTGTGAACACATGGCGAAAATTGCACCATGTTAACCTAACACCAGGCTGCTCAAATTTATTAGTACAAAAAATGATTATCCATCCATCTTCACATTTATCCAATAAAAATTGCTTTTCGTAACAAAACATAGCTTCCATCAGAGTTGGTACAAAAAAGTAAACACCAGCTTGCATCTGCCACTCCAGATACCGAATATGCCTTTGGCCACAATTATGCTTGGACAAAAAGTTAGACCCTTCTAGGTGTTTGTCTGTGTGATTTTATAACACACGTTTCATCCTAGGTAGCTACTAGCTAGGGTAGGATGAATAGACTATTCAAATACAGTAGTATGATGGAAAATAAAGAAGGGATATGACTCGGCTTAGGCCACGTTTTTTATAAGCATCCAAAAATCTATTTAAAGTCATTCCACTATTTTTCTCACTACTCCTCACTTTTGGAATTTCCCCAATAAAAGGTCATCAAACATAGCAAAAGTTGAATACCAGTTGAGAAAGTATCCGAAGAAATTAAAAGTTGACACTAAATGACACTTAAGCTAAGATGAGATATGGAACAAAATTAATGCAGATCTATGGTTCTAACCAGTCACAGGTTTATGGTTTCTACCCCCAATTTTTTTTCCCAATTCTTAAGTGGCATATAATTAATAGGTTAGACAAACCATTGACCTTCCAAGGGTTTCTTGGGTTAGAAAGCAAAAAAATGATTTAGTTGTTTGTGTTAAATAGTACAGAAGATAAAGTTGTCCACTATCCCAACAAAAGAATTTACAGTACATTTTTAACAAATCAACAAATGCAATGAGACCAGATAAATGAAACCAAAATGGAAAAGCATTGAAACAAGATACACGAAACGGCACTTACCATGGCAATATAGCAACACCAAAGGATGCTGACAAATTGAGCAAAAATCTGCCATAGAAATAATGCAGAAACTTCAATGTAATCTGTTTTCTCCAGAGCTACACCTCAGGGTTATCTTCACAGCATACGGGCTTATGGTCATTCTGTAACTTATCCCACAGGCATAACACCTTCCTTGGGCTTTGATAATGGGCAAGAATATAATTTGACTCACATCCAGCATTGTGAAAGCGTTCATCGGTGATGTACTGCACTTTGTGACCCTGTTTCTTGAATTGATCCACCCATATGCCAACAGCTACGTCTTCTAATTTAAAAAGCTGCAAAGACATTAGTTTATGAGCTCAGAAATATAAGTTCAGAAGTCGAAAATAAGACGGTGACATAATAGCATGGTTTCACCAAGAACTCTACGCCGCATGCTTTGCAGTTCACAATGATGTACAAATTCAAATATTTCCAGGAAGAGGTTTACGATCCCACTTCATTTAACATTTTGAGTGATCTTTAAAACTCTTGGATCACTAGATGTCCAGCCTGTACAATAAATCCACGGGTAGGACCTCAGTGAGTCAGTAGTCATACCGGTAGGGCTCTTTTTCGGTGGCCTTGGACAATAAATCTCGCAATGTCTTTGGAAACTACATAACCAGGTCCGTGGGCCCATGGTGGATATAATGCATGAGGCCAATCCTGCCAAGAGACTACTTGTCAAATCAAATAAACACATAACGAGGGCAATACCATCATATACAAATTAAACTGGAGTTTAAGATCTTAGATAGATACCTCAGTACCGATATACCATTTGTTATCTTTGTCTCTAATGGGTGACGAGTCAAAGGATACAAGGCCGTACAACAGACCATCAGAAACCTTCCCTTTCAGACTGGAAAGAACTTCGTCTATTCTAACAAAAGCATCATCATCTGTTTTCATTATATATTTGGCAGGAAGAATCTCAGTCTGCAAAAGAACAAGTAAATACTGGTGAACCTCATATGTAAGTCGTGGAGAAAAAAGTTCATAAGAAGATAACTCAATTATGGACCTAGAGCAACCAAAAAATGAATAATAGCAGCAGCTATAACGTCCTTGTTGTTTTGATTATAACCGGGTAAATGGTATGCCAAAGTAAAAACTAATCAAATTTGACCATATATCAAGCGCAGTTATCTCCAACAAATTACAACATTATTTCACTATGGCCATGAAACCTCACATATCTAAACATAGTAGGAAATCATACAAGGGAAGGAACAGACAAACAAGAGAGCTCCTACTCTCTTAAAGTCATGCTTACTACGTTGTTCTATCGTTGTCCAAAAAAGCTTAACATAGATTGGATTCTATAGAATTGTTTTCCCTTTTTCCAAAAGCCAAGGAAACAAATTAATAATGAAATTTGACCTCTCCTACTTTATGATAAAGAGAATTTTAAGTACTACTAGACAACCTACAAGATAATTTCATTTGGGGATTTTGTTTAGTATGTGTCTGCAGAAGCACAATGTAAGTCAATAATCAAACACATCTGAGAAATGCTTTTACGCTTCTGGGACAACAATAGCTCTGGGGAACTGAAAGAAAACAGTAAAGATACAAGTACAGCAAATGATGCACAGCAGCCGCGCACAGATCGCTTTTGCGCCCATCTCGGTTCCCGCAAAGATGATCGGAGCCGCTCATTTTGTTCAAAATACATCGTTTAGGATCCCTGTAAAAAATCACCACAATCCGATATCAAGAAGATCGTTTACGAATCATCCAACTTTGCTTCAAAATTTAGCCTATATTTTGAAGCAAAGTTGGATGATTCGCAAACGGCCTTCTTGATATCGGATTGAGGTGATTTTTTATAGGGACCCTAAACGACATATTTTGAACAAAATGAGCGACTCCGATCATCTTTGCGGGACCCGAGACGGGCGCAAAAGCGATCTGTGCGCGGCTGCTGTGCATCATTTGCTGTACCTGTAGCAGCGTTCGAAAGAAAATAAGGAGCTGTGGTAAACAATTATACGAAGGTTGTGATGGACCAATGGAAGTTTGAAAAATGTTGAGAAGAAGTGGAACTTGGGTCCATCTGAAGTGGTAAGTAGTTTGGCCTCTTAACAGTTTGTCTCGGGGTTCAAACACCAGCCTTTTGCAAGATTGAGAACTTCGAAAATTAATCAGAACATCCACCAAATAGATCTCCAGGGACCATGGCAACAATCATGCTTGCATCGATAAGCTAAAAAATAAGTAACAGCAGCAACCACTTTTTGCTTACCAAAAAATTATGTACCTACCCCTAAAATGCATATCGCAACTGTCTTTAAAGTGAGCAAACTGTAGTAATCAACAAATGGCATCAGTTGAATATCTCCATATGCTTGAGCTTCTTTCCACAGATGAAAATTGACCTCCTTGTTTTTATGCTGCAGGTTTGAAAACACGTATAAAGAAAACCACATAGGTATTTATATTTGCACTTATATCCAGTTGTTCACCCAAAATTTAAATTTTGCATTAACATCTTTAACAAACACAACTAGGACAGATGCCTTGGCAGGAAATCTTAACTATGAAAATGTTTTCCCAAGACATATAAAGGCTACAAAATCAAACTACGGTGGATCAGAACTATACGTATGAATTCATGATATTTGAGACCGTTCAGTGATTGATCAAGACATGAGTTATGTAACTGAATTATCTCAGGCCTTTCCGGTGTCCTACTTTCAATTGACGCAGGTGGAGTCAAATGAGAGATAAAGTGCTCAAAATTATAAACACAAATCCACACCTGACTGAAGGGAATCACAGTTCCTGATGTAGATTATAGACTACAGTAGTAGTTCATGCAAGCAGTGGCAGACCCAGAAATTCAACATAGTGGGGGCACCTATTATTCACCATCTTAGACCAAAATTTACAATCAAGCACAATTATATCAAAATAGGTGTGAACATTAATCATTATGCAAAAAGGTCAATAATTGCTTTCAAAAGTTCATATCCAAAATTTTCTAAACATAAGCACAAAACCCTAAGTATTCATCGCTAAATTTTCCTATGTATGTCCTGCCACGGTGAGATGCGACGGCAACCGGTGATAACAAAGAAACCAACTAACCGAGCAGGTAGGGCATCGAGCTCTTGTGGGTATCCACCGAGTCTTTGCCTAATTGAAAGATATGTGGTTTTTTCAAGCCAATCAATCCTCTTTTATTTATAACCAGAATTTTTAATATTTTTTTTTTACAAAAAGGAATTGAGTGGGGGCACGTGACCCCACGTGCCCCAAGGTAGGTCCAGCTCTGCATGCAAGCCAAGCTATCATCTTATATTTCATGCATGAATAAATATTAAGAGATTCGAAAGGGAGGATTCGCCCAATGGTAGGCTAGCTGTTAGCATTGTAGCGGCACAGGTTTGAGGGTTGAACCATGAACGCGCAGCTGAACCTGCAAGCCTCACTTCAGATGGGAGCCTAATGCACTAGGTTTCGCTTTTGTATACAGATATAAGTGATTCATAATGGAAAATTGCAACCTTATAAGATTCCTGTTCAGACAAAGTCTGATGCTAAAGGAAGAAAATGAAAAGCATATTTGTACAATTAAATGCACTGCTGCCAGTTGGCAATGCTCACTTACCAGCCCAATGAAAAAGCGGACAGCCACATTGCCAGAGCGTATAGCCTCGTATTGCATCCAAGACCTCCTCAGTGCCATACGACGGTCGAAATTATTTGCGATGGAGAATATCCCAATTAGCATTACAAGTCCTTTTGAAGAAAGAGGTGGAGCTTTGAGGCGTTCAATATCGATAACCAAATCAAAATCTTCGGAAACAGGCAATCCTCTCGCTAAGGCGGATATGAGATCCAAACCACCTGAAACTTTGACTCCACCAACTAACCATGGTTCAAGTTTCTGCCCTTGTAGAAGTTTGCATTCATGGTGGAAATATTTAATCCTATTAGGATCACATATCACAATAAACTATCCAGTATTTTGTACAAGTAAACCCATACCTCACCTTCCTATATGCAAAAGATGTTTCATGCCTTCCATTCACATTCATATGAAATCCCTCTAATCCAACCCACAATGTTGCAGCAAATGGATTTCCATCAACAAACGGGAAATTATCACTTGCATGAGCACTCCCAGCGGAAACATTGGTCAATTTGTTGCTATCAGGATGACTTGCATTTGAATTCCCTCCCACTGTACTTAGGATAACTTGATCATTGCACTTCACGAGTCCATCAACTATAACTACCAAATCATGTTAAATTGCTGATTATTTTCTTGATAAGTAAAAGATTATATTACCAAAAAGGCATTAAGGGAATGCCGCCAGTATACAATAAAGGCCACAAGACAAAAAGGCCCTAGTGTTTAGCACTTTTTCGCCACACAGGCGTGAGCGAAAATCTCAAGGCATGAGATGTGAGCACAGGCGTGCCAAGACTTGTCGCGTCTAACGTTGAAGGACTGAAAGCCTTGTATCTAGTTACATAGAAGTAATTGGCCTGTTTTTTTTACCCTTTTTTTGAAAATGGATAATATGACAAGTATGTGACCCACTTGAAGATTGTGAGATTACAAAATGCCATTGAATAACAAAATTGAAGTTCGGAATATATGGTAGAGCAACATACCTTTCTGGGCATTAGAGGACCCATAATCAGGGCATCGTTCATCTTTGCCCCACCCTAGTTCATTACTCCATGTGTTTTGGACTATCATTGGCTCTTCCGTAAGGTTGTCCCCCGGCATGCACACATTGTAATGCAAAATTACAGGAGGAATTCTTTCATCTGGAAATTGTGAGCCCACGAGATCAATTTGGAATCCAACACCGTGCCCATCTGGTATACCTATAACCGTTATTGATGAATCCTCAACTAAACCGCAAGGAATATGAAGAACATTTCCATTGCTGTAGATTGTTGAATTAAATACACTGACAGAGTAAGGACAATCTGTACGTTCCATAACATTACTACTATTTCTAGTCACGGGAAACTTGGAGGCTTTTTCCTTCTCGACTGTGTACAGTAGCTCTTTCCATGCAAAGGCAGCCTCTTTGATCCCTTGAGCGGTTTCAGGAAGAGCATCCGACCTAGAGAGTAAAGAACGCATTTTTCCCCATACACGCAACGCCTTGGACTCTTCTTTGGAAATATTTTTCCAAGTGTACAGGTCGTCTAACCCTTCAACATCAACAAAATGGGGCTTTTTCTTGAGGTTACTTTGGATCCTTTTCACGTCTGTATGTGATGAATTGACTTTATCGCTACCACTAATAACAGGAGATTTATCAGGTGGGTGGTTATTGAAGAAATCGTATGCTGACTGCTTCCGAGGTTGTTTTCCTGTAAAGCTGTAGCATAGAACCAAAATGGTACCAAGTGCTAAAGCGAACATGGCTCCAGACCACTTCTTCATTCCCGATAAATATATGCTAAGAATTACTTGCGTAAATCACTCCCATTTGGTTACATGATGAATAAATTCACATAGGCACACACAGCCCCACCAGTACCTTTTCATCTGCTTTTAACTGCAAGTGATCTGCGGAAATGCTTAGAAGTTTAAAATGAAAATTGCAAGAAGGAAAACAACCAAGTACTCGGCAGTTGCTGGCTTCCATAGATAAAGCTGTTAATGTGAATAGGCGTCTGTATAGACATACACTAAACAAACTTATTGCCATCCTTTGAAATACTATAAAGAAAAATGAAACTAATGCTCCATTGGATAGAAATGAATTCCAAAATGAAGGGCTTTGAGGTTTATAGTCGACATATTTGAAGCAAAAGTGGAAGTTCAATCAGATGCGGAAGAACTAAGAAGTGATTTTAATATGAATTTTGTAGAACTTCAGACCTTGACATGAAGGATTCCAAACCAATACCATTACATAACAAATAGCCATCTCAAAGCCATTATGACAAAGTTCCCAATTTTAACATTCAAAATCATATATAAGCTATTAATTCTGCATTTAAGCTGTTTTCATCGAAAAATTAGTGCCAAATCCTTTAATTTCTATCCGTCGATTGAAATGCAACGAAAGCACACAGAATATACGTGAGGCTACTCTGAAAGCCGTGAATTTGAGATTATTCATAAATGGTAGTAATTGCAAAGACTAATTGAGAGTTCTTCAAAGAGGAATTTCCTAAATGAATTTGAGATTATTCCTAAATGGTAGTAATTGCAAAGACTAATTGAGAGTTCTTCAAAGAGGATTTTCCTAAGTATCGGGGAAAAAAAAAAATGAGAGTTCTTCGAAGAGTAATTTAATATGTACCAAAAAAAAAAAGAGTAATTTAATCAATTTTTAAGTTTTCAACTTTCAGTTGCCTAGGGACATCAGTAGAGTCAGCCTTGAGCTACAGCTTGTGTTGCGGCCGCTTTAGACCTCCAAAAAAATTTGAATTCCAGGGGCGCTCCTACTTTTTTACCCCCTATATAATGGTCCAAGGTCTCGTTTTTAATTTTCGCTTTAAGCCTCTAAAAATTCAGGGCCGGCTCGGGGACATGATCTCATCTAACTTAATTTCGATCAGTAGTCCATACCCCTTTCCTAAGAATTTATTAAGAAGGGAAAAAAAAAGTCCAAGAGGAAAAGGATTTGCTTTTAATAAAGCAACAAAGGCGATTCCAAAATGCTAAACTAGATAACGATTACTCAGCACCAAAGAAAGCAAAAACACAAAAGGCAAAATGATTTCAAAACGCTGAAAAAAAAAATAATTCTGATAGAAAACGATACCTCGGCTCCATTGGAGGACTCCCCGCATTGAAGTAGAAACAAATGAGAATGCTTTTAGTGAAGCGAATCAAGCGATTCAGTGGAAATAATTAGTGAGCCTCTGATTCCGATCGAGAGAGAGAGAGACTGTGTATACGTTTGGCTTTGGATCTGCAGCAGAGGGAATGTCAACATCTTGAGTTGTTGATTGAACTCGAAATCGAACTTGCCGAGCAAACTCAAACTCACCTTGTGCTCTAGTGAGAAGAACACAGCAGCACGAATCCAAGTGAAGTAGTAATAATTAACTCGTACTGTTCATCTTCTACGCCTGCTGTTGCTCGCGGCACTTTGTAAGCGACGTCGTTTTCTTGTACCCGCGGCGGTGGTGTGAAACCATTTCGTATAGTGCCGGACTATTGGAACCACAAATTTTCTGAACGTAGCCCGTGTACCATATTATATACAAGTGTGTACTATATTATAACCGGGCTACGTTCAAAAAATTTGTGGTTCCCAATAGTCCGGCCCTTCGTATAAATAACCGCACTGGTATTGTTTTCTTTCTTTTCTTTTTTATAAGGTGAACTTAGCGCGCTCCTCGATTAAAAATAACCATACAAGTATTGCAGCCAATCAATAAATCTTTTTTTTCATGATTACAGTATCCTAACCAATTTACGTGCACCTCGACCATTCGCCTCCTATGTTGAGCGGCTCCAGCCAAAAGCAGACCATCCATGCCGGAACTAACAGACTTACAATTTGCTTATATGTCAATGTGTAGTCATGTAGAATAAGGGAATTCATCACACACATGCGATAGTTATTTGTTTGTGTTAATCGATTGCTAAATGAAACTAGAATGAAACAATTTGCCTATATGTTCATTTCAAATTGTAGGTTACTAAAAAAATAACATACAAATGCAGCATCATTCACCAATTTATGTGAAGGATCCCGACTAAATACTATATTTTTAGGAATACCCATTTTATTTCTTTCCAAAACCATTCTTATAAAACACATGTACACTACCTTATATCAATATTTCAATGATGCATTCTCAATAGCTACCTCCTAAGATAGTTTTGCCATTTCAATGAGTCAAAACTCAAAGATGGCTACAGATAGCCACTTTTATTATTTTCTGTCGATGGAAAATCAAATACTATTATGAAGTTAGATTTGACTCATTTGAAGCTTATATATGACCCTTCAAAGAATCAAAATCCGCACAATATAAATAAGTTGCATGTCATATCAATCAATTCGACGTAAAAGTGAAAGTATATGTTCCAAATTGAAGGAAGAAAACGTGATGTGGAGTTGACAAAACAATATCAAGGTATGTATTAACGTGAAAAATATTCATCTCCATGAATCAGAGACCTGTTGTAACATTTTTTTTTTTCCCGTTTTTGAATCTAGCAGTATGCTTCCATTGTAATCTGAAGTAAAACTACCTCTCGAAATTAGAGTAAATTAACCACTAGTAAGATATAAAACATCACCGGCACCGCGACCCAAAATACCTTTGGGACCACATGAGCTTTGTCTCATATGTTCACATCAAGATCAGAAGATTAGTTAAGGCGCCCGTAAATTGGTCCAGGAGTAAACTGAAAAATGGGTCACATGGCACAATTTTGGGTTCAAATTGATACAATTTACCGACAAGAGTTGTCACAGGTATGAAACCTAAAAGGATGTGCTCTACGGTTCCAATGAACTCTTGCCATAGAGAAGCTGTGGCTGTTCAAATCACGACCGAAGTCTATTCCAAACAAACAATGAGAGGTCAAGCCGAATGAAATTTCAAAACAAGCTAGGAAACCAAAACATGCATTCGCACGCTTAAGCAATCGAGTTAAAACTACCAGCATCATATTATATGATCAAGTCTCCTGAGCAATACCATAACAAAACATGAAGCTTAAAACCGTAACAAAGTATCCAGCTTCTGAAACTATAACTATTAACGAGTAATGATCTCTAATTCTGGTGAGGGAAATAACTATAAGCTTCGAGATAGCAAAAACTTGAGCCAGCAAAGCAGAAAAACCTGTTACAAAAAACATGAGAAGATCAATTGGCTAAATATTCCTATCACAGAATAAGAGCTTTAGAGTATATTTGAAAAAAGGTCATTGTCAAGAAAAACTTGAGAAAACAATAAATTTGACCTACCCAAAACAGTTTCAGTGCTTCAAGTCCCAGGTCCGAGTGCACATCAAGGCATCCCTCAAGGCTGGTCCGGAGGCCATGAGTCGTGTTTCAACCGCTCTTGGTTCTATGCTAAAAGCCTCACCTGAAGTAGGAACAGACATTGGAATAGCCAGAAAATCACGGGCCATCTTAGACAGGATTGGATACTTGGGGCTTTCAGCTCTCCACCATTTCAGCACATTGAAATCCTGGGTCCAAGGCAAGACCGGTTCCTCCAGATACCGGTCCAAATCAGACTTTGGTGGCTTATTATTGGATTCAATGAACTGCTTATACTCTTGAAAACAGTTCGAATTTTCGGAACCTCCTCTCTCCATGCTTCTTGTTAACTCCTCTTCTGAATCAGAAGAAGTTGAATCACTCACAGATTTCTCTTTCTCAAGATCTTGGTCCACATAATCACTGTAAATGCCATAAACGGCGTCCAAAACAAGAGCACTTTGCGAGTTCCCATCACTTACTTCACGTTTAGAGGAGAGATAGTCTATGTATTTCATCTTATGGCGGGGATCCATTACAGAAGCGATTGACAACACAAAAAACATATCTTCCAAGTACTTAACAAGTCTCCGTAGCATTTTCTTGGCTACTTTGCTGGGGAAACTATCTGAGCTGATCGTCTCCTTCAATAGAATTGCCCTAAGCTCTTCAAGATTATGAAGGAAGATGTTAGCAGTGGGATGTTTTGTTTCAAATATTGACTTTGCCACCGCCTCTGCACTTTCAACCAGCTTACAAATGCATTTGACTTTCTCCCATTCATCAGCAGAGGGTACATCATAAAAATCTTGCAAATTTTCCGAAGAAAATTCACCCATGGCATCCAACTCCAAAGCCTCCTTTAGCTTGAATGCTGTGAGGTACCATACAGGAGCAAAATTCCAGGAAATCAGTAAACTAACTTTATCGATGATGTCAGATATCTCGTTATATGCAGCGGCTGCCATTCGATTAAACATCTCGGCACAACACTTCACACAAAATAGTTTTCCATCAAGTCGGAGCTTCTTCTTTTGTTGAACAACGTCTTTAATTTCCTCAACCATTTCGTCGTAAACATTGCTCTCTGCCAATGTAAGACCGGATATCTTGCTCTCAATGTCCCAATCTTTCACAGTTTTTAATGTGGCAGTAGGAAGGATTTCATCGTCGTCGCCCGAAGTACACCGAAAACCAAGAACCCACCTTTTTAGTTTCCACCTATCATCAATGAAATGCGCTGCTAAGCACATGAATACATCATCGAATTCCCAACGCCTGTAGTATCTCAATACCTCAACCGAGAGACTAATTTGCCCATCCATGGTTTTTAAGATATGCCTAACCCTCAGCTTATCTTTCTCATAAACTTGCAGGCAATTGCGTTTGATAGTACCAGAATCAAGCGGAAATGATGGATTAAGATCTTTCACAAGACGAACAATATCAGGCAATCCTGAGGAGCATATGTACTTAGCTAATTCCTGTTGCCCTTTCTCGTAGTCGATAACTCCATCGCCATCACCTGTAGCCCTGATTCCATTTTCTGCCTCATCATCACCATCATTATCACCATCACAGTCATCATCGTCACTATCACAATAACAGGCACAATAGTTATCAGTCCTTTCGACATCCTTGGCATCACCACTTTCATTATCCTGCTTAATACCTAATCAAGGGACGAGCATGATAAGATAGTTATTTAGAAGCAAACACATATATAAGGTTAAATCAATTCAAGGGGTAGGTTATTGTCTAGCATTTGAATGTACGAATCCATAAAAATTTTAAAAGTAACTTCCTTGCATTCTGAAAAGCATCCGAACTTTTTGTATTTCAGGCTCAGTATGTTAAGCCTTCAAATAGTTCCGGTGAGATATTTTCCACTATAGTCGGTGCTTGGTTGCACCATATTACTATAAAGCGATCTCTCGTGGAAAAACGTCGGTACCTTATCATTACCTTCTGAAACTATATTACCAGTCACCAGCACCTATAGCCATATCTAGCGCCGACGACAATTTACCACTTTCAAAGTTATATTTTTGGCATTTTGAACCGTACGCTAACTTATTCTCAGCAGCCTGATCATTCATTGCTATTGTGTTCAAATTACTCATACAACTTTGGCTTGCCGATTATAAGTCCATTTTTTTATTTTGGTAACTTGACTATAATTCTGTTACTTACTTGTTTTAAAAACAGTTTCTATATTTATTTTAGCAACTTCGACTATAAGCGTAGCCTTGTTCTTGCAATTTTTCATATCTTCCAACTACAATCAATTTTCAGAACCTAAAATGAGATAACAGTTACAACTTAGAATGAGTACTTCAGGATAACTCAATTTTTTGTATCACTTCGATCATAAATTTTCCGCAACACAAAAAGTAAGTTGAAAACCACTCTATCAATGGCAAGTATCTTCGGTCCAACCAAACGGAACCTTAGTTACAGTCATGCAAACCACTCTATCAATGGCAATTCTTTTCTTGATTGTTCTTCCCGTATTATATGTTTGTTGATTTGACCGATTTCTCAACAAGTTCACGGTCATGGAACTAAAATTACACTTGTTGAAAATGTAAACCAGAAGTTTTGAGAATAAAGTACATTTACCATCGCCATCAGCTCCATTGTTTCCAGTACCAAATTCTTTCTCACTCGAAGCATTATCATCAACTTTACGTTTCGTCATCGAATCTAGGAGAAAAAACGAAAACATTTAGCACGTAGATGCACTCAGATCGAGACGCGTACAACTAAAGCAGTAACTAAATCGAAAGCTTCGTTTGTGAAATCGCTGTTCAATGATCAAAGCTGAAAAAATCTGAAACAATATTCGGGAAAAGTACGATAAAATAAAATAAAAATTCGGGAAAAGTAGGACCCTAGCAAAATCTAGAAACTAAACAAGACGGATGACATAAAAGTGATCTATAATGGATTGACCTGGTGTGCGACTTCTCGTTCTTAAAGTTTGTTGGAGAGAGAGAGAGAGAGAGAGAGATTAGGGCTATTCGAGTGTGCGGGGAAATGGAATTGTAGCGAACACGACAAAGGATTAGGGGTATTCTGGCATGTTTTTGGCGGGAAGTTTCTGAATGCATCGGTTAATTTGATTGTACGTAAATTTTGAATTTTAGATTATTTCTTTTTTGATCCGGAATTTTAGATTACTACAAGATGTTACAAGTGGTATTAGCATCATTCACCAATTTATGTGAAGGACAAGTCTACTAGTAAAAAATTACGGAATGATCGTTTTGTTCCTTTCCAAACCCATTCCTATAAACAACACTCTACCTTAGAAAATTAAAGAGAAAATTGCATAAATTCATGTATAGAGAGCTAAGTAACAGAGTTTGCGTGCGTGAGTGAGGTGCTTTCATTGCAAAGTACTGAAATTCGAAAGAACGAGGATTGAAAGCGAGAGTGAAGGGCACTACTGAAGGATTATGTGACTGAGATAGAAACTCTCGGTTAAGACATTTGATTGGGGAATCGCAAACCTCTTTCTTTTTTCTTTCATGCAAAGAACCAAAAAAGCATTAGACAAGAAAAACACAGCTCCAGCTACTTACATATGAAGTTGACAAAACAAGAGCAAGGTATATATTGATGGGAAAAATAGTCCCTCTCCATGAGACAGACCTGTGATAACATTTTTCCAGTTTTGAATCTATAGGTACGCTTTAGAAAGTAAAGTAAAACCAACCTTCCAACAATAGCAAGTTAGCAACAATAGTAGTAACAGTATCCATACAATCGGCAGTGAATGAGGGTAGGAGTCCACAAAATAGTGGCCCTAGCCCCATATAACTTAAAAATCAAGGAACGCCTTCAAATCAAAACTGAAAGCCAACAGAAAGAGCTGACCTAGAGACCCGATTCAATTTATGTGATCATTAACTAAAGAATGGATCACATGGCACAATTTTGGATTCAAGTCATTACAGTTAACCCAATTGACATTTCAAAACAATTAAACCAAAACATGCGTTCGCACCCTCAAGCAATTGAGTTAAACTAACAGCATCATTTTGTATATGATCAAGCCCGGAGAAATACCACAACAAAATAGAATGCCCAAAATTATAACATACTATGCAGCTTCTGAAACTATAACAATAACTACTCATGGTCTCCATTTCCGGTAGGGAAAGAACTATAAGCCTCACGATAGCAAAACTTGACCCAGCAAGGCAGAAAAACCTGTTTCAAACAACATGAGAAGATCAATTGGCTAAATATTCCTATCACAGAATAAGGGCTTTAGAGTATATTGGAAGAAAGGTCATTGGCAAGAAAAAGTTTAAAGACAACAATCAATTAGACCTACCGAAAACAGTTTCAGTCCTCCAAGTCCCATGTCCGAGTGCACATCAAGGCATTCCTCAAGGCTGGTCCGGAGGACATGATCCGTGTTTCAACCTCTCTTGGTATTGTGCTAAAAGCCTCATCTGAAGTAGAAACAGACATGGGAATAGCCAGAAAATCACGGGCCATCTTAGACAGGATTGGATACTTGGGGCTTTCAGCTCTCCACCACTTCAAGACATTGAAATCATCGGTCCAAGACAAGACTGGTTCCTCCAGATACCGGTCCAAATCTGACTTTGGTTGCTTATTATTGGATTCTATGAACTGGTTATACTCTTCCAACCAGTTCGAATTTTTGGAACCTCCTCTCTCCCTGCTGCTTGTTAACTCCTCTTCCGAATCAGATGAAGTTGAATCACTCACAGATTTCTCTTTCTCAAGATCTTGGTCCACATAATCACTGTAAATGCCATAAACGGCGTCCAAAACAAGAGCACTTTGCGAGTTCCCATCACTTACTTCACGTTTAGAGGAGAGATAGTCTATGTATTTCATCTTATGGCGGGGATCCATTACAGAAGCGATTGACAACACAAAAAACATGTCTTCCAAGTACTTATCAAGTGTCTGTAGCATTTTCTTGGCCACCTTGCTTGTGAAACTATCTGAGCTAATAGATTCCTGGAGTAAAATTGCCCGAAGCTCTTCGAGATTATAAAGAAAGATGTTAGCAGTGGGATATTTAGTATCAAATATTGACCTTGCTACTGCTTCTGCACTTTCAACCAGCTTGCAAATGCATTTGACTTTCTCCCATTCATCAGCAGATGGTACATCATAAAAATCTGACACCTTTTCCGGAGAAAATTCGCCCATGGCATTCAACTCCAAAGCCTCCTTTAGCTTGCAAGCTGTGAGGTACCATACAGGAGCAAATTTCCAGGAAATCAGTAAACTAACTTTATTGATGATGTTGGGTATCTCCTTATAAACATCCTTCGCCATTAGCTTAAACATCTCAGCACAACACTTCACAGAAAATAGTTTTGCATCAAGTTGGAGCTTCTTCTTTTGTTGAACACTCTCTTTCATTTCCTCAACCAATTCGTCGCAAAACTGGCTCTCTGCCAAAGTAAGACTGGATATCTTGCTCTCAATGTCCCAGTCTTTCACAGTTTTTAATGTGGCAGAATGAAAGGATCCACCCTTCTTAAACCAAAGACACTGAAAACCAAGAACCCACTTCTTTAATTTCCACCTGTCATCAATAAAATGTGCTGCTAAGCACATGAAGACACTGTCTGATCCACTACGCCCGTAGTATCTCAACACATCAACTGAGAGACTAATTTGTCCATCCATGTTTTGTAAGATATGCTTAACCCTCAGCTTATCTTTCTCATAAATTTGCAAGCAATCGCCTCTGATAGAAGGAAGATCAAGCGGAAACGATGGACAGAGATTTTTCAGTAGAGAAACAATATCTGGCAATCCTGTGGAGCATATGTACTTTGTGAGTTCCCGTTGCCCTTTCTCATAGTCGATAACTACATTTTCTGTTCCATCATCACCATCACAGTGACAATCATCATCATCATCATCATCATCATTACCAACACCTTCACAGTAACCGTCGAAATGGTTATCTGTCCTTTCGACATCCTTGGCATCATCAACTTCATTATCCTGCTTTATACCTATTCAAGGAACATGATAAGATAGTTATTTAGAAATAAACACAAAAATAAGGTTAAACTAATCCAAAGGGTAGGTTTTTGTCTAGTTTTTCATGTACAAATCCATAAATAAATATTTTATAAACTGGTCACTTCCTTGCTTTCTGAAAAACATCCAAACTTTTTGTATTTTAGGCTCAGTGTTTTTAGCCTTAAAATAGTGAAGGTAACATATTTTCCACTATTTTCGGTTCTTGGTTTCTCCATATTTCTGTAAAATAATTTGTGTAAAAACGTTGGTATCCTAAGTTCCTAACACCTGTCACCATTAACTATAGCCATATCTCAGCCTGACAACCATTTACGACTTTCAGATTTATATATTTGGCATATTTCAACACCTACACTAAGCTATTCTCACCATCCTGATCATTCATTGCTATTCTGTTTAAATTACTCACACAACTTCTTATTTTTGGATTGCTTCCTCGTGTATTAGTCTATAACTTGTTCACAAAACCGTTTCTTTGAAGTGCCCTTCATTATCTTCTTCGTTTCCTTAAGAGTTCTTGCAATTATCCATATCTTCCAACAACCAAAAAAATGCGTAACTAATGAACAAAAATATACATATTATGCACCAAAAAAATAGATGTACCATACTCCAAAACTATGCGTATCATATACTTCCAAAGTGCACCCTCGTGTAACTAACCAAAAGAATACAAAAAAAACTAACCTACACAAAAAATTGCAAAATAGAAACCCAAAAAAAGCATAACAATTTTACTGTAACCTAGCTTTCTCCAAATATAAGCCAGAAGTTTTGGGAAGAAATCACAGTTACCATCGGCATCAGCTCCATTGCTTTCAGGATCAAATTCTTTCTCGGTCTTCGCCAAAGGAGCAGTGTCATCAGCTTTACGTTTCGGCATCGAATCTGAGGGGAAAAAGACGAAAACATTTAGCAAGTAGATGCACTCAAATCGACAAGCTTATATGTAAAGCAGTAACGCAAATAGAAAGAGTCATTTGTAAATACGATACTCAAAGATCAAAGCTGAAAAAATCTCAACAACAT
>JAOTQK010000019.1:29062698-29080165 GCA_025642025.1 Rhododendron ferrugineum
CGGACAGAATTTCCCTTCCCGGCCGGAAATTACCTACACAATGTCTACCAAAATAAGTGGACAGCTTCTTATTTTCCTAAAGACCCCTTCTTATTCAACAAAAAATAAGCTGCTTATTACGTTCTGGAACGGAGCCTAAGAGCACTTCCTCACCTCTTTCACATGGAAGTTCAGGATTTAATTCTCGTCAGGACACAAGTACTTTGTGTGGTGGTTGATGCCCTTTGGGCTTGTCCCACTGGTATGCCGCTTAGCGGTACCCCTTATCCGTTCCCTTAGGAGCAGGGTAGACATCTATCAACCAATTAAAATCACTATTTGAAAAAACAAACCCATAACTGGAGGGTGGACCACCAATACAATGTTATTTAACATGAGGCCACTCCAGAGGTAGCTTGCTATTGCTTGATAAGTTTCTTGCAAGCTTCAAAAGTTGGTCCGGTTGGTTGGTGAGTTTGCTCCCCAGACAATTTGATCAGGATTCATTCTTGGAGTTAGGCCGCAATAATTTAATTTCTCGTGAATTTCGTAGTCTTGACATGAATGACCTGTTTTTGACTGGACCGGAGAAGGAATTAGTCAAGGTGTGCGTAAGTTGGCTCAGAAACCCCTTGCCGTTGGAAAAATAAAGTTCTTGAAAAGAAATACCCATCAAAAGACATGGTAATCCTGGTTCACACTACAGTTCCGTGGGAAAATAATTGTCACAAACCCACTCATATAGGTTGAGATTAATTGAGCTTGGGAATTGCTTATATAGATTGTAATCCAGGAGTAGGGGAAGAGTTGGTGGGAATTGAACTCCTTAATTGATAGATGGAGCCTTGAGAAGTTCCGAAGAGCAAGCTCAATCGCGTGAGTTGTGCCTCAACACCTATATATAGCTAGGCTGGGTCTTTAATTCTCTCAACTTGTTTTTAAACAAGTTAGGCTACACAAGTTTTCCAGTTAGATAGCTTGGAAAGTGAAACTTAATATGCACCAAGTGTTAGGTTATAGCATTGCTACTTTCCCTATCTTTTACCAAACAAGAGAACTCTATAGATAGCTAATAAAATACTGCGACATATATAGTATATAAAGTGTTACAGCATTGTCGTACAATAATTCAAATCCAAGATGAGAAAAATAATGCTAGCAAACAGAAAGTAGACATATCAATCAGTTTCTGAACAAGTAAATCTCTTTTCCCTAAGGATATCAAGCAACAAAAGTCAGCTCTCTCCCAAACAACATAGCAACAAAAATGAGTTTCCATCTAAACAGTGTTCACATAGATATCAAGCTTGCCTCATTCCTCAATGTGGCCAGAAATGAGTAAGCTTCGCATTTAAAAGACACCGCTGCAGTTCAACCAAAGCTGATGGAAACATGGCTGTTAGCCAAGATCACACTCTTGAAGATAAAGACCCCTGTATGTTCAACAAAAAAGTTATAATAAGATAGGAAAGTTGATTTTTGGTTACAACATGAACAAATTCAGACTTCAACTTAGGGGAAACAAGTTGTCCAATTTTGAACAAAAATTCAATAGCAGTGAATTGTGTCCTCACCCCTTTTGTTTTGTCAGCTACATGAACCACAACATTCCTAAGTTGCTATATTTATTGTCCCTATAAGAGACGTTTCTAACTCTCCGACCATGCAGAACATTGTAGAATGGTGTTCTACTCCTCCAATTACCAATATAAGCCAACTGCATTCTTCCTAGTGTCGGGCTATAACACCGAGTCAGGTGGTTCATTGATATAAAGCCTTTTCGATCGACTACATTACGAAGGAAGTTGAGCCGTCCCATAAGCTTGCATGGGTATGGATCAACCTCTCATTTTTTCTATCACGAGAAATGTTGATTAGTATACTTGGCTAAGAAATAAACAGATTTGAAGGCTATTAATTGTGTCGTATTTACCTATATGTCTTCAATGCATCTATCAGGCTAGCTAACTCTGGTGGCAACCGGTGTCCAGTGTAAATATCGTCAATGAGTTTCCTCACGGAGTGATAGTCCTCATACCTAGAGGAATTAGACAGTGGGATGATGTCCACATCAATGAATTTAGGTGTTTGCTCTCTCCCAACCATCACGATATTCTTCATTTCAAAACCACCACGAATGCATCAGTTATCATCATGTAAATCCTTAATAAACTTAAGGATGGACCTGCATAATTAGATACTACAATCATTATTAAATACACCAGACGAGAATGATGTAAAACAAAATCCAAATGAAATTCAAGAAATTTAAAGCACTGACCTTAATAGTTTCCTAATATTAAGATTGACGTATGAATGGGTACCAGCAACTATTGGAACTGTTAGCTTGAAAAAATCAGATCCCTCTTCAAATTCTGAAGGGCTTCTGATTTTTTCAAGCTAACAATTCCAATAGATGCTAGTAACCATTCATACGTCAATCCTAATATTAGAAAACTATTAAGGTCAATGCTTTAAATTTCTTGAATTCCGTCTGGATTTTGTTTTACATAATTCTCGTCTGGTGTATTTAATAATGATTGTAGTATCTAATTAAGCAGGTCCATCCTTAAGTTTATTGAGGATTTACATGATGATAACTGATGCATTCGTGGTGGTTTTGAAATGAAGAATATCGTGATGGTTGAGAGAGAGCAAACACCTAAATTCATTGATGTGGACATCATCCCACTGTCTAATTCCTCTAGGTATGAGGACTATCACTCCGTGAGGAAACTCATTGACGATATTTACACTGGACACCGGTTGCCACCAGAGTTAGCTAGCCTGGTAGATGCATTGAAAACATAGGTAAATATGACACAATTAATAGTCTTCAAATCTGTTTATTTCTTAGCCAAGTATACTAATCAACATTTCTCGTGATAGAAAAAATGAGGGGTTGATCCATACCCTTGCAAGCTTATGGGAGCCGGAGGAGCGGCTCAACTTCCTTCCTAATGCAGTCGATCGAAAAGGCTTTATATCAATGAACCACCTGACTCGGTGTTACAGCCCAACACTAGGAAGAATGCAATTGGCTTATATTGGTAATTGGAGGAGTAGAACTACTTCTAGAACACCATTCTACGATATTCTGCATGATCGGAGAGTTAGAAACGCCCCTTATAGGGACAATAGCTATACAGCTTAGTCCGTTTTCTTAGAAATGTTGTGGTTCATGCAGCTGAGAAAACAAAAGGGGCGAAGACACAACTCACTGCTATTGAATTTTTGTTCAAAATTGGACAACTTGTTTCCCCTAAGTTGAAGTCTGAATTTGTTCATGTTGTAACCAAAAATCAACTTTCTTATCTTATTATACCATGTCCATAGAATGATCGCAATAGGTTCGTATGGGTGATGGATAGAGATGAATTCATGACATCTTGAATCTGTGGACATCATCGTAGCGGTGTATGACAATTGGTGGCTGACGTTGAGGTAGCTGCCCGGAGCTCACCTCAATGGTGGGGTCATTAATATTGTATTGGAATTGAAACTGTCTTTGCTGTAAAAAATGTAGAGTATCAATTATAAATTAGTTCTCTTCCATCTGTGGAAAAAAGCTAAAAAGACAAAAGATCAATAACAAACCAAACCATTTTGCCACTCTTTCTTGTATCACTAGGCAAAACAAAATAAATAAACATGAAACCAACAACAAAGAAAAATTAGTTAGTAAAGCTAGAAATATAGAAAAATAAGAAGCAAAGAGGAACTAAAAAATGTGAAGTTATTCGTAAACTAAATGTTGGAACATGTCTGAAGTTGGAGTCCCACATCGATTGGAAAAGAAAATTGGTGACTCTTAATATACATTGAATGGACTCACCACTTACAAGGTACCCAATCCCCGAATTATATACCTACACCCATATCCTACCTGATCCTCAACGGTTATGTTTTTGCCAACCAAAACCGCCCCATCGGGAACCGGTTTTCCCCCAATCCCCACGGGTATTTTTTAAGCTTTGTTTGGTTGCTAAAATAAAAATCTCACAAATAACCTCTTTCCTACTTATTTTTTCCTGAACAAGAGAGAAATGCAACCAAAAAGAGGGGAACTCACGCCAAAATTTGCTTGGTAGTTTCGCCTACACTCACTTATTGACGAAAGAACAAGCAGGGCCGATTCTGAATTTTCAGGGGTCCAATACGAACTTTTCAAGTGAGGCCCTTTACATAATTCATTAATAAAAAGTTCAAAAATAGAGAATCAATTTTAAAGGAAAATTTTACAAGCTAGTATCCAAATTCACAAGTCTAAAAAAAACTTAATAATTATTCTATTATTCAAAAGGTTATAATTAAACATCAATTTTTTGCCCAAAGCCGGCCCTAATTAAAAACAAGATACACAATAATATATCCACATACACAGTTACATTCAAACACACAAACAGAGGAATGTCAGTCGAATGCAGCTCAAAATAACGGAAAATAGGTACATTTGAAGCTCAACCAAAACAAAGAATTTCTCTAGCTACGAAATCTCAGAAAAAGATTAAATGAACCTCAGTCATTCAGAGATCGAGCAGTTGATGGTTTAAACCATCATCAGATCCGCAGAAGTAAGAGGAAAACAGTTGAGGTCAAATTCACAACTCATTCACAACATATCACCTACCGCGCGAACTGATTATTCTTCACACACACACACACATATACAAGAAAATGATCCCAAATCGAGTATAGACAAGGACGGATTTCTCACAGTGGGTTTCGTGGGATATTGTTGCGGACCGTACGACCGATTTCAAGCCTCTAAACGGAACGTTGGTTGCTCTGGGTACGTGAGCTGTGGAAGAGAAAAATGGGTTAGATAGAGATCAACGAAGAAGAAGAAGAAGAAGAGAAAAGGAGAGGAAATCAGTGAAAAGCGAAAAGAAAAGAGCGGAAAACCAGTGAAAATGAAAGAGAAATAGCGAAGATATTTGCCGGAAATGAAAATCCTCTGTGATTCGCCCAGAGTTGGGCGAAAATCCTCTCTCTCTCTCTCTCTACACGATTTCTTGCTCCTCTGTTGTTCAGGTACAAATACATATTTGATGTAGTACTCCCGTGAAAAACAAAAACAAACACGTAGAGACAAACGTGTTTGGCCCCGTTTCGGGTCCCAAAAAAATCTAGAAAAATATTCATAAATTTTTAAATATTATTTTATGGGCCCTGTAAAAAATCAGCTCTTGCGGATATCGATAAGTATTACTTTTGGATTCGTAGAGGCGAACTGAGCAGTTTTGCCCCTACGAATCCAAAAGTAATACTTATCGATATCCACAGGAGCTGATTTTTTACAGGGCCCCATAAAATAATATTCAAAAATTTATGAATATTTTTCTAGATTTTTTTGGGATCCGAAATGGGGCCAAACGCGTTTGTCTCTGCGTGGATCTCTGCAAATTGTCTCTGCTGTTAGCAGAGCTCAAACAAAAAACGTCATGGGTTTAGGACCGATTGCGGGGTATTCCGGTTTCTAGAAAAATGAACTTTTAGAAAAAGATAGATCTTATTGAGATCTTTTAAACGGTGCAAAAATAATTTAAAAATTATTTTTTATTTTCATTATATTTAAATTTGAAATTATCTTCTTTTTTTTAAAGAAAGCGAAACGTCACTTGTGTGGGTACCCGACCCATTTGTAGGGAGGGCCCAGGTTGGATCTAACACAAATATTCAGAGTTGTTCATAAATTTTCAAATACCATAGTTTTTTTAAACTACGTACTATTAGGTCAATCGAATCGAATAATTGCAAGTGTTTCATCAAATCAACCAATTTTTCATTCAGAATTCAGCATTTTAAAATAAATTCTGAACAAGAATTAGACTATTGGATCAAGTACTTGCGTTTATCAGATTGAGTTGATTTTTTTTTTTTTGAAACTTCTCAAAAATTATTTTAAAAATAATAAACGGATCGGATAAGATCATTTGTTTAGAATTTGAGATGAGCCCCACAATCTGTACCTAATCCATCGTTACCCATAGACCATAGTCGAGTTGCTTTAGAAAATGCTCCTAATGTACCTCTCAAATACACCATCCAATAGACCAAATGACCAATAGTGTAGATCCCACAACTTATTCTGACGATTTGATTCTATCATTTTGTAGGTCGAGACATATATGATTCATAGAAAATTCTGTAATCGTAGCAAATGTAACAATTTACTTTTTGTCTTCATAAAAGTAGCCCCTTAAAATTAATTTACTGTTCGTCAATTGATTTGAATCAAGCACTTATTAATATTTGATGAACTTAATTTTATACGAAATTAACTCAAATCATCTAAATAATTTGTGACACCCGCACTAGATGATGTTTCTTAAGGATCCGAGTGTACTATAGTGCAGAGGTGCACTAGAGCAGTGTAGGGCACATCTCAACCGTCCATCTTAACAATTAATGATTCCAATTTAAAAATGAACTCTTATCGGCTGTGATAGTGCTCTACACTGCTGTAGTGCATCCCGAATCATTTTAAAGGGTGTAGATGCTGCACTCCTCTTGGTACAAACGGTTGCCTGGCCACATACACTTTTCCTCTCCAGGAGCACTACACAGTACACACAAAGAAAAGTTACAGTGGGTATGGGTAAATTATGAGTAATTTTTCTTTCTTTCTAGCATTTGCCTTTCCTCTCACTAGACCCCAGAACTCAACTTTTTAATCTATTACAGTTATGAACCCATAGACAAATTCCCGCAATAGTGAGATGCAATAATTCTATTGATAATATAAATAAATCGTCGGGATTTTATGATTTTAACACTTCCCTTTTATTTATTGTCATTTTCTTTTTTATTATTATTCACGTGAAAACATCGAATCGCCTTTCATATGTGAAAAAATGACTCAAGAAGTAAGAGTAATTTACTAATTTCACATGAATAAAAGACAGAACGGGAGTTCCAATGGATAAAAGGGGGTGTGAAAATTATTTTTCATAACTAATTTACAAAGATAAAAAGAAAGGAACAAAAGCTAAGGCTAAAAAGAAATGAGAATTGTGAGCATGAACTGCTCGAGTACTCTACTCTGGTAATTCAGCATCCTTTATTATTCGATCAGTAGACAAAAATATGCAATATAGATATTGTTTAATAATTTTTAAGTAGGTCTATAATACAAAATTTTCAAAATTATAAAAAATATTACTATAAAATGGGACATATAAACATTTAAAGAAGGATATGAATAACAAAAAAGTAAGAAAATGAAAAAGAAAAAGGAGGGAGTACTATTTTAATTGGCTGTGTTTGGGAAAGAGGAAAAGGTAATTTGGGCGGGAAAAAGATCATCATTATCAGAAAACGTCTGCAATTAGATAAGACTGACTTTTCTGCGACAAATCAAATCCGATGGCTTCCCAAGAAATTTTTGGATGCCGACCGAGTATTATTACGTGATAGTATTCGCCAGGCGCCAGCGATCTCTTCTGTTACCTGTCAATGATCTTATCTGTTCAAAAGTATTTTTAGCCGTGGAGATTTAAGAAAGAGAAAAAAAAAAAAGAGCGAGTGGTCGGATGAAGAGAAAGAAAGGAAATAAATTCAGACTGTTCAAAACACATTTGAATGACTGAAAACATCCTACTAAGGGATTATTCGGACAAATAAGCCACTTGGCTTATTTGTGGCTTATTTTTTGTCCTTATTCAAAAAAAATTCGTATTACTTGACTTATTCGCATTTTTTTGGGGATTATTGCATCCTCATGACGAGAGGAATCTAAAAAGTAAATTTTTTTTATCAAAATCCAATTTTGACTTTTTAGCGGGAAAGCCAATAAGCCACTTTTGTGAGACTCAATTTTGGCAGAAAAGCCAATGACTTTTTTAGCCGAAAAAAGCCCTAAAAGCCACACATGTGGGACCGTCTGATACCCAAAAATTTCTTGACGTTCTCGTAACTTCCCAATAACCGTCATAGCCTCATAGGGATGTACTTCATATTTTTTGTTTGTTGATATTTTCGTTTGATTTTTGTATAATTTTTGTTATATTTTTAATTAATTAATTGTCTTGATGAGAGGAATTTAAAAAATAGTAACACATTATAACCACACACAAAAAAACAAGACTGAAAGATGAAAAAATACCAAACAATTATTTTTTTTCACCGTTCAAAAAACTATTTTTTTTCTGAAGTACATCTTAGATGAATTTTTTTTTCACCTTCGGCCCTCATTCCTATATTTTTCTGGTTCTTCTCGTCGTCGAGATGAATGATTTATCTCAAAAAGTTCGATGAAAAACCAAAACAAACAACTTCAAATTTCAAAAAGTAAAAATATTAACCAAGCTTTGGGTGAATTACATGAGCAATGTGGGGTAATGAATACTAATAAACTGGCTCCCTAAATCGCCTACTAGTACTAGTAATATTGAGGGTTAATTAAGAGGTTAATTTGATAGTAATAGTTTTATGGAGTAGTACATTTTAATTAATCTGCATGCATGGGACTATATATTGGAGTACTAATGAATTGAGTTGTTTATATATGTCTTTAACGAGACTATAACTAATCATGCTATCTTTAACGTGTGTAAATCCAGACAAACCAGAGAGAGAGAGAGAGAGCATCATGCAAAGTTGCAAACAAATACTACCAGAAATAACACAAACATATAGTAGCAGGCCAGACCAGAGGTACCAGAAATAACGCAAACATGCATAATATAGTAGGTAGCAGGCCAGAGGACCCAACAACATCAAAAAAACATCAGCGAGTATTAAAACAGCTTCGCGCGGTCTATCATCACATACTAGTAACAAAAAAGCATAGTACGGAGTAATAAATTAATAACAAGACAGATAAACACCCATCAACATATCCAATTTTTAAGATATATAACCAAAATACTAGACGAATTTCAGACCCCCATGGTATCTGCCAGCTCTTCCAAAAGCTCCAACAAATTTGATTCTCCTTAATTGCCATCCATCCAAAAACCAGCCAAAAAAAAAAACATTTATATATCACACATATTCATGAGTCAGCAAAAGCAGGTCGCAAATTAAAGAACTAAATGGAGAACGAAAGGTAACGAGAGAAAAGCAAAGGAACGAAAATGTCAAAAATGAGTTAAGATTTCACACGTACACCCTTTTGAAATCTTTCAGGGCCATGGGTACCAGCTTTTAGTGCACATCAAGGCATTCATCATCTTTGGTCCCGAGCGAATTATCCTTTCATCAGCTTCCCTTAATTGGTTCTGTATAAAAAGCTAGCCTCACATGAAGTAGCAACAGATAAAGGGATTCCCAAAAGATTTCGAGCCATTTTCGATAAAACAGGATACTTTGCACTCGCACTTCTCCACCAACTCAAGGCGTTGAAATCATGGCTCCATGCTACAACGGGTTCCTCCAAATACCTATCTAGTTCCGACTTTGGGGGACGGGAAGCAGATTGGACGAACTGAAAGTAATCCGGCAGCAGTTTATAAACATCATCTAAATTACGGGGTTCTTCCTCAATCTTGTGTCACGTGACTCCTCTTCGCCTTCTTCCTCTAAATCGGAAGCTGATTCAGAAGAAGTTGAATAGCATTTGGAATCATCATAGTCCTTTTCGGGAAATTGGGTGACATAATCATTGAAAAGACTTCGAATGGCTTCCAAAACAGTTGTAAAACCGGGGATGCCATCACTATCATCAAATTCAGGAGAAGTAAACTCTAGGTATTTCATCCTAAATTGAGGATCCATCACCATGGCAACAGCCAACACCAAGTACATTTTCTTCCAATACTTCTCAAATTTCTTCAGCATTTTCTTGGCCACCCCTTGAATAAAAACATCAGAACTCGTGGATTTCTCAAGCAGTATTTCCCGAAGCTCTCGAAGATGATAAAGGTAGATGTTAGCAGTCGGATATTTTGCTTGGAATAACACTTCAGTCACCTTATAAATGCTATCCACAAGTTCACATATGCTTCTGACTTTCCCCCATTCATCTGCAGAAGGCACTTTATAATTATCCAGCACAAAATCTGATGAATACTCGCCCTTAGACTCCAATTCTAAAGCATCCTTGAGTTTGAAACTTGTGAGATACCACAGTGGTTGCGATTTCCAAAAGGGATACAGTTCGCTTACTATGTCAATAGTCTTGCTTATCGGCTTATATGCACCCTGCACCATTCGACTAACCATGTCACCAGCACAATATACTCGATACATACGACCATTTAATTTCAGTTCTCTATTTCCTATAATGTGATCTTGAACGAGCTCAAATGTTTCATCAAAAAGATGGTCATTTAGCATAGTGATGACGGACACCTTCCCCTCAATCTCCCACTCTCTCACAGCATTCAGTAAGAACTCGTGAGGTAACTCCTTCAGATCATCCCGTCTAAACCTAAGGATCCACTTCTTCATCTTCCAATTACTGTCAATGAAATGTGCTGATAGGCACAGATAATCTCGTACATAATAGTAGCGCTTCTCATACCTCAATATGTCAATCGAAAGGCTCATTTGCCCGTCCAAATTACTCAGAACTTGTTTGATTTTTGCTTTCACCTCATCATACGTTTCCAGGCAATAACGCCCAATATCTGCAACACTACCTCGAAAGAGTCGAACTTGAGGATTAAGGTGGTTGGAAAGAGCTCTAAAATGGTATTCATTGGCTGTCTGAGGTGGCAGTCCAGCAGAACAGAAGAACTTTGCTACGGAAATACAGGCCTTTTGTTCATCAAAAACATCATGGGGATCAATTTCATGATCAGAACCATTGTCACCGATATCAACATCATCTTTATTTTTTTGATCCTTGATATCAACATCATCTGCATTATCGCTTTCATGACCCCCTACAGCAGCAGACAGACCCGACGATTGAAAAATTGTCACAAATCCCAGGCCATAACTCATATTCAGAGAGAAAAAAAAAAGGAAAAAAAGAAACTCTAACACCCCCCACTCCACCTCAAAAAAAGAAAAAACAAAACCAAAAGGCACCACTCAGACACAAAGCAAAAAACTAATACAAGAAGAAAAAGAAGATGCATCCTTATAACTGCTCATAATTAGGGGAAAAGTTGAATTTTGAAGTCACCTCAAAGACATAGTTGAGGTGAATAACCTTTTTAAGTGGGAAAAAAAAAATTAGGTAAAAATTTCTCAGTCATATTCATACATCCAGGGTTGTTGCCCCTTCTTTATAGCATAAATACGGTGGACACAAAATTCAAACCTTGGTGATATGAATATACATGGGGTTGTGGATTATACTTTCCTACTTGTCTAGGGGCCGAAGATATAACATTTTGGAAAATAAAAAAATATAACGTGGGGGAGCCTCTATAATATAGAATATTTTCTGCAAAGAATACTACTCCGTACCATAATAATAAGGACTATAGATGCATGTGTGTGTTGTTTAAATCGAAGATTTAGTCTAAAGACACGAACACTTTCACACAAACTTGCGCGCGCACACACTAACATAGTTTAAGGGCCCCACACACGGTGTAAGTGTGAATGTATCAGTAGCATTACGTAAATCAAAACATAGATTTAGTTGGTTTAGGAGAGGTGGTTGCCCCATTGATCGATATATGTGTGCATATAATAAGGGCTATAGATATGTTTGTATTGATTATTGTATCCTGGGTTATATAAAAAATTTAGCCTAGAGATACAGAAATACTCGCACGTACATTCACACAGTTGAGGGCCCACACAATGGGTAAAAGTAAGTGTTACGAGCATTATATATCGAGATAATATGTAAACATAGGTAGTAAATCCAATCCAAACATAGGTAGTAAGGAAAAGGATAATACCGTCACTCTCATGATCGAAATCAAGACCACCATTCATTGTTTCAACGCTGTTCGAATCAACGTCATCCTGATCCCCTGACATCACTAACAATATAATAGAACATAAAACACTTCTCTCATGAAAATCAAAAGTAACATAAGATAAAACTCAAAGTAAGCCCTCTTTGTTTTGGTTTGTTCTCTGTTTGGTTTCTGGGGTGTACCCCTTAGCACTTGTAATATTCGCAGGTTCGTTTTATAAATCTTTAACTTGCCCAAAAGAAAAAGAAAAAAACATAAGATAAGATAAGATAAGCGATTGAGTGATGGAGTAAAAGACTAGAACAAAGCACCATTTAGATAAGTTAATGGTTCCAAAGATAGGAGCAAACCTGGTTCCAAAGGTTTGAACTTTGAACAGAGAGAGATATTTAAAGGGGGTTTTGTTTTGTTGAGGGGTTCAATTGTACTATTGCTCCTTTTATTTATGGGATGGGATGGGAAGTGAAAGGACACTCTGGGGGAGGCCAACAGTTTGCCCGTAAGCGCGGGAAGAGTTGAAGGGCCAGAGGAGTCCAGTGTCCGAAGCATTTAATCCAACGGGCCAACGGCTGGTCATTGCTTTGGCGGTGCTGCTCTAGGGTATGATCTAGGTCACGTGGTCAGGAATATTGAGTACATCATTCACGCAAAAAGTTAAATTAATTTAATATTAGTAGCCGTATGCGTACTGTTTATTTTACAAAAATGAATACTTAATATGATTAAGAGAATGAACTTTAAAACAAATATGTTCTAATAATATATTTAACAATGTTTGATTAATATGATTTTTGGTACATGATGTAATATGCTCAACATTCTAGAAAACAAAATTTGACTTTAGATGACCCACAATTGAGAGTACTATGGGGTGTAGTGCCTTGGGGCACTACGAGAACTCTAAATTCGCCCTTGCTAATACATAATACGTGACTCGCTCTTGCTCTCGCTCGCTCATACATAATACGTGACAGGCAGCTCATTTAATAAGCCATCTTATTAACTTTATTATTAGCTTAAAATATGAAAGAATGTGAGTGGCCCAAACCACCTCCACCAAGGGAATTGTGCGAGATGTTGTGCCTTGTGGCAGCTCGGGTGTACTATCGGCTTGCATTACTCGACTTCGATCTTGGTTATCCTTCGGCTATGCCATTGTTGGTGAAGCTTGTCACTTTAAGAGCAACTCCAACCAAACTCTTTAAATGCTCTAGATCCCTGTATTGAAGGGAAATTTGTAATTTATCCTCTATTTTCTTCAAAAAAATTTATTTATGAAATAATTTTGAAGGGATCCATCGTTCTTTTAGAAATTTAGTCTTTAAAAATGAAGGTTTCACCACCATTTTGAAGACTAAATGTCTAAAAAGAACGATAGATTCCTCTAATATTCCCTTCATGGAGTACAATAAATTGAATAAAAGAGAGTGAATTACAAAATCTCCTGTCATTTGTGGCACGTTGTGGTTTTGGACTTTTTGCAAGTCTTAAGTTAACCAAAATATTAAACGACATTAATGCCTCTCCCTCTTCTTTATTATGGGACTCTGGGGTAAGCCATCCCGTTAATAATATTTCCCTAAATTTTACAGGTTTTCATAGTTTAATTATGTATTGTTAACACCAAAACGTAACAAAGGCAATGGCTTCAACAATCAAAAGTAAATCAGTATTAATTTTGTTTTATCTTTGACCTAAAGAGTTCTCAAAAGGACAATAATTTCCGCACTCTGCAAATCACTATATGCACTCCAAACTCCAAACTAATGTTATCTCTTCTGTTTAATTTATCAGGACTTAAATCCTGAGATAGCTCAAGTAAAAATGAGGAACTTGTACATCAACCAAATTTGAACTCCCGGGTTCTTGTCGTCTGTTTGTTCCGAGTTGTATTACTAGTTTCCTTTATGCAGATTTGATTGGGGTTGTATACCCTAGAAATGTAAACGCTTAATTATGTTTTTATAAATGAATCGTATGTTACCAAAAAGAGAGAAAGAGGGCAAGATAAAAGATCTGAATCTCTATGTAGCTAATCAAAGTAGTACATAGGAACTGAAACACTACCTTTGCATGGCAAAGCCACAAATCTGTGTAGCAATACAAGAACCTGAACACAACTTACAATTAATAGGCAAAAAAGAGAGAAACATCTTCAGACATAGCTTGCCTTTTCTAGTAAGCCAAAAATAACAAAACGAGGCAGAACCTGCCAGGACTACTTATTGAGATTTCAAACAGCCCCTAAGAATGCGTATTCCAGACATTCAGGTAATATTTCACAAAGCAAATGTGGACTTTAAATCTTACTGGACAAAGGAATTTGCAACCAATTAAATGGCTTGTCAGTACAATAAACATATACAATGCCTATATGTACAAGGCTGGGCAAAAATTGTACACCAAGAACTACTGATTGCAGCACATACTATCTCTATAGCTCTAGATTTACAAATGTATATTGTACATATCTCTATCCTATATATATATGTACAACCTTCCTGTCCTTGTGAAATAATGATTCCGATTTCTAGAAGCCCCCCATCAAAAAGTCCTTCAAGAAGATTAAGCAAACTCTCTGTGGAAGGGCAACTCACTGCTGGTTGCAGTATCCAACACCTGCATTGTATATCATAAGAAGTGACTCTCAAAGTTACAAAAAATTTGAGAAGCAGAGGAATTTTGTCCGAACATTTGCTTGTAGATACAATCTCTAAAACCATGTTGGTCTAGAACAATAGTACATAAGAGGGGCTGCAAAAACCATAGGTCAGTGGAAATGCATGCCTTTTGTGATTCCCAACTCGGGATGTGCACACATAAGCAGCAGTCACTCATGCAGTACACTGGAATATAATAGCAACGTCTTTTTATTGGCAATATCATATTAATGTTACAAAACGCTTGAAATAATATCTCAATATCATATTAATGTTACAAAACGCTTGAAATAATATCTCATATCATCTAATCATAACAGTTCCAATAAGCTCGCCACCTAATGGGGGAACAATTGGTGGACAGCCCCGCTTATTCAGTAAACTTGTTCACATGAGTCTGATAGCAATAGACTACCGACAACTTTCTTGAGACATTTGATTAGAACAATAGAATCAAATGCATTATCCACGATGACCATCCAACATCGCAAATTATACCAGGTCCATCCTGAGTATTCGGAAATTTTAGTCATTATCTGGAGCAGTTGAATAAATGTAGCACTTCAGGAAGTACAAGGGGTGCTCTATAAGTAGATATAACCTATAAGCCCGAACAGTCCAGGAGAGTCTAAGTTGTTGATGAAAAATCACTCGCTTACTGTAACACCAAATTGCAGTTCTCTTTCAGGAAATTAAAACCCATATGATCCAGCCACCTCTGGGACTAAACATCTGGCAAATTCTACCCAGAATAACATCTCTCTCTCTCTCAAAATTCAAACACCTCACATCTTCAATCCATTCAACTTGTGGCATGCAGGTTCAATTAGAAAAGATCTTGTACAAAAACGATAAAGAATGGATACAAGAATGCGATACCTTTTTGCTAACATGGTACATAGGGAGGACCTGCCAATTGCCAATTTTGAACTGAACAAGCTTTCCAGCAAACCAATGCCCGCAGATCAAAGAAGTTACTAATCGAACTCGGACAAACACAATCATCCAATCAATTTGTGCTGCTGCCAAAAGTTGAACTTAAGGGAGCCGATGCAGGCACCTGCTGGGGAGACCACACATAAACCCCTTCTTTTGGAATTGCTTCAGCAGTGCTGACATCAGTAATTGGAGAATATGGTTTTGTCACCTTCCTTTTCAGCATTGCCTGAATGACAAGCACAAAATGAAATCTTAAATGTGATAAACTAAAACACGTGTTTGTCAACCACGCATCAAAAGCATTTTAGAAAGTTTGGTGCCAATTAGGATGCATTATAGCATTCAGAAGGGGCCTCTACCAAGTATCACAGTTTGGCAGACAAAAGTACGCAAGATTAAAACATAAAGAACATTGCGCCTCCAACCTTTGATTGGCTTGGCCCATTAGTACTCATTGCTTGTTCAATTGAAGAATAAACTTCGAAAGCCTGATTGGATTCCCGGTAGCATTTTATGACACGAATTAGTTCCTTTGACTCTGTCGATCTAGATTGTAAATAAAGAACAAGCCTTGAAGGTGGTGCATTCTGTTGGTCATTCTTTCCATGAGTCAATTCCATTGTCACCAGGTCATCCCACAGCACATCCCACAATACTGAACAGGGATCTCTGGCTGGGTTGAACTTCTTCTGAGCAATAATGTTGGAGGTTTGCTGAAAAATAACAAACATAGAAGAAGAACCATATCAGCTATGATATGCTTGAATGGCAGGAAGGACGGGAGAACCAGAGTCCCTGAAGTCAAACTGATTTAACTCACTTGCAACAGTATGACTCTTCGATGAGTGAGAACGAGGATTTTGCTTTTTGGGAGTGAAAAATGATCTTCATAAGCATCTGATAAGGCAAACTTAGCACGCACTTTAAATAGATCAACCTGGCCAAAAAATGATCCTGATTCTGCTAGCTGCAGTATTACCTTCATAATAACAAAGCAGTCAGTAGGTTAACAATGCAGTTGCCTTTTCCTTATTGACAGACCTAAGCTGGAGACAAAAAAGTAGCAGCTCACAACCAAGGGTTATGGACCCACACATAAGTGGAATTATTATGACTTTTTCATGTCAAGTAATCAGGAATCAGCTTCACTACAAGAAGGTGGGTTCAAGACTGCCTATCTACCAGCCTTTTTCCATTTTCACTCATGTTGCAATACCATTTTTCTCATTGAATTTTCAATTTGTCTTTTACTTCATACGTCTTTAGAACGACAAGAAAATAAGACCACACTGAAGCCTCAGTGGCTATGTGTGTGTGTGTGATCTGCTATTTCTTAGTATTCCTTTTTTTATAACTTCAATTGCTAATCTCGACTAATCCATTTCGTTGAATCTCAATAGCAGAACTTCTGGGATAGTTTCCCACATTGCTTGGGAGTAGAATGAGTGATCACTTAATAACATTTGGGATCTCTCCATTCATTGCCAATTGGTTTTTAGATGGATATAAAGTTTCTCCATGGTATCAGAGCGGGGCCCATTTCACCTCACATTTTTAAAATTCATAATCCACACCCCACAATGATAGACCAGCAAAAAGGTTGCACGATGATAAGACCCAAAAAGTGGCCACATGTAGGGCTGTTAAGTTAAACCGCCGAACCGGACCGAATGTTTTTTTGGTTTTCAAGCAGAACCGGTCCGTCCGGTTTGAGAGAATACAAAATAATTGATCTGGTTCGGTTCCCAGTTTGTGGAACTTACACACCGGACCAAACCGGACCAGACCTGTATTATGCATATACATAAAAATTGTAAGGGGTGGGGCTCAAACTTGAGATCCAAGGGTTATCTCAGCCTCAGCTTACCACTGAGCTACACAGCCGTTTGTTATATACTGGTATAATAATGATATTTATTATATAATAAATGGTATTCATATATAAGATATTAAAAATCACAAACCCAAGACTCCAACAGTTATCTTCTTCCTTTCTCCTCTCCACCCGCGCAGCCCCTCTCTCTGGATTAATCTCCCCCCCCCCCCCCCCCCCCCCCCCCC